>OY735207.1:23572747-23667747 GCA_963457665.1 Thysanoteuthis rhombus | reverse complement strand
TGTTTTGATCAAATGATTTTTTGATCTAACTAAAACTATGCATTGATTTATTTTCTGTAAAAAAATGAAAAATTTTGCTAATTAGTCAATTTCACCGATTCTGCATAACATGTAAATCTCTTGACTAATTCTATTCACACACTTTTTGTTGGCGGCTGCCTTCAATCAATCTAATCAGATGCATTCGAATCAATCATTTGCTTCTCTTGGAAGAGCTTATAGTAAAGGTCTCCCTTCCAATCCTATCATACTCCTAATGTCGTCATCTTTGGATGAAGACTTGCCTTTCATGTTGTAGTAAAGTATTCTCTTTTTATCACCTGTTACAATTCATTTGTAAAATGGAACATTCAAATATTCTTCAGTAGGATTTTTGCTTCTCTCCTGTGTTATATAAACTTGATTATCCTTAAGTGATGTCTTGATTTGATTGGATTGACTACAACTAGTCAACTTGACTACGGAGCATTGTTCAGTGATGAATCTCCACCACAGAATTTTACCAGCTATATTTAAGACGTTCAATCATTCATAGTATCTCTGTGTAATATGAGAAAAATTTTTTTGTATGAGTCGCATTTTTCTTCTTTCTTAGCATTAAAAAGCATGATATGCTGAAAATACTGCTTATTTTCTTTTGACTTAAAAACAAAAATATGCCAATTTTGACAATTTTTATAAAAAATGCACTGAGATGACAAGTGTCACAATACAGTCAAAAGTGATCATTTTGAATGAAGTTTGTTGAATCTAAATGTTTCTAATGCACAACAACACAACAAACATTTTGGCCAAACCAATATTTTGTGAAAATGTCTTTGAAAGTGAGGAAAGAAGAAAGGAAAATAGAGCAATGACATACATTAGTGCTGGACTGAACCTTGGAAAGATTCATTGACTTATAATGTTATCTATTCATCCTTTTCCCAAAGATAACTGAAGCAGTAGCAGTGTATATAGACATATTTTCTTTGTTTGAAACTGATATTAGCAAAGAAGATTAGAGAAAGCATAGAATAGAACAAGTGAAAAGGAAGGAGAAAATAAAGAGACAAAAATAAGAGAGAAAAGTTGCAGGTGTGATAGAATGATGACTTGGTAAGAGATGAAATGATGGAGACTAAAGACAAAATTTGTGTAATGCTTTATTCACAAAAGCACTCAGAGAATGTGTACCTCTGCCAACGCCATCGTAAAAGGGAGTAATTGTGCATGGATGCACCCCAAAATTCAATCAGTTCTTTCATAACCTATTGTCCATCCTTCTACAAATATATTGAGAACTTCTGGATATATCTTGTGGACAAACATGAAATTAGACAATATATTTATATCTTTTGTAGCCAATTGTTCACCCCTCCACAAAATGTCATTGAAATTTATCGATAATTTTTGGAGATATCATGTTGACAGTCATGAGTATACATTAATGTAATTTTAAAGAAATAGAAAAATACTTGTCAATCAGAAGAAAATTCCTGGATCAAGCTCAAATTTTTACCACCTCTTTCTTACTCTACTGTCTAACCTTCCACAAAATTTCATTGAAATTCATTCATTTCTTCCAGAAATATCGTATGGACAGACATGAAATTTTAGCAGTATCATGAGGTTTTGACATAAAATAACGATATAGATAATTGAGTATGGATCCATTCCAAAATTCAACCACTTCTTCTGTAGCCTATTGTCCACCTTTCCATAAAATTTAATTGAAATTTATTGAGATATCTTAAAGATATATTGTGGACAAACATGTATTTATATTTGATGTAGTGTAGTTTGGACATGTAACCATGACGTATGGAAAAAAATTGGGCATGGATCCGCTTGAAAAATTGTTCATGTCTCACGTAGTCTATTGTCTGCCTTTCAACAGAGCTTCATAGAAATTCATCGAGAACTTTTTGAGATATTGTGTGGGCAGTCATGAGTGTATACATAAATTTAATTGAAAAAAAAAACAACAGAAAAATATCTTTCAATCAGAAAAAATATCCCTGGATCTGCCCCCAAATTTTACCACCTCGTTTTCACCCCATTGCCCACCCTTCCACAAGATTTCATTGAATTTTATACTGTACTTTTGGAGATATTGTGAGGACAGACTGACCAATAGAAAAATGAATAAATGATTACATGAACCAACAGGTGAAGAGACCTGACCAAAAACGTATAACTCTTTTCAACTATGTTGACAGAGGTGTTAATAATTTGAAAAAAATTTGTGTTGATTTCCATCTTCAATCTTGAAAAGCAAATTGTTCATATTTTTTCATAACATTCTGAAACAGAAGGAAAATATTTTTTTGTTGAATTTTAGCTTCTATTTGAATTGTTTAAACAGATGTTCAGCTCTTTTCGTTTCACGAAGGAAAGCTAATTAATGACCAATGGAAGCCATATTTGACTCCTAGCTGTCTACTTCTTCAGCTTATTGTTGCTATGATCACGTTTCCTTGGTGTATTGAATGTGTTGCTATATTTGCCCTTTCTTCCTGACTTTTTTTTCTCATCACTTTTCCATTCCTTTTTCTCCTTTTTTTTCATTCCACTTCTCTTTTTATTTCTTTTTCATTTCCTTCTATTTATTCCTTCTTCAGGTCTTTCTTTGTACCTCTCTCTCTCTGTTATAGTTCTTTGCAGTCTTTTTTTTTTACAAAGATCTTAATCTCTTGATTAGATTTTAATTACTGATATTGCTTCTATGCTGTAAATGAAGGGAATAAACTTATATCAAAAGCCTTGTCCACCCAATGATTTATAAAAAAAAAAAAAGATTGAGGTTTTTCTGTGAAAAATAAAAACATGCGCTCTTAGATAATAAAAAAAACTGTTTTCATGTTATTTGAGTCTTTTACAGAACAAAATAGAACAAATTCAAGCGGCATTTTTACAAAGAAAATATTTTATAAGCAAGAATGAAACTTAGAGCCCTTAGATCAAATAAGCAAGCCCTCCAATTCACCGAGAAGAAATGATAAGATACAGTTGTATTTTTCCTTTATTTTTCATCTTTTCCCGATATGATTTTTTTCAAAAATATTCTGTAAAGAGTCAAAAGAAGTCACTTTCTATTATGTATTTTTAGGATGATGAAGAGAATCATTGAAATATTAGTAGAATCAACTACAGTTAGTTGTTAATCCAGTATTGATTTCCTAAAAGAATTACTTTTATTCCATATATAAGCAATATATGCGTTGAAAAAAACATCAATTGCTTAAACTTTGCATCAGTGTAGCAGTTCATTAATTCCAATGAAATAAATTCAAGTTCTGAATTTTGTTTATTTCTTTCGCTGTCTTTTCTATTCTTAATCAAAATTTTTTTCTTTTCGAGGAAATCATAAATTTCGAACACTTTAGATTTTTTTCTTACCATTTTCTTTTTATTTACAGACCCTATATTCCCTAAAATTTTTACAGCTCTATTTTCGAAGAAACAATGGCAGTTATCTCCCTTGAACTATCAGACTAAAAAGGAAATTCCAGTTGTTCTATACTATCAGATTTTGAAGTAGAATATATTAGATTTTGGCCGATTTTCGTTTGGTGCAAAAATTTCAATAGAGTACTATCTAGTTATTGTCATTGATTACTTTTGCTATATCTCTATATTCCTTTGGTATTTGAGGTCCCATAGGTATTAAAAGGCTGGACCGCCTGTACAGGTGTGTAGCATTTGCTCTATTCATTCATCAGAAGTGTGTAAAGGATAGTCATGTTGTCTAAGTGATGATAAAAAAGTGGAACTCTCACTCTAATGTATAACGGTCATGAATATTGACCGGTAGAATAATATAAAGGATATTATCAATAAGAGGAGTGCCATTGTTTAACTATAAAATGTCAGTACATGGAAGTAGCAATGTGATTTTAAAACTTACAGTTCAATTTTAAAGACCCTTATTACTCACTAGTTAATTCCTGTGTAAAAAATTCACAAATATTTGAATTTCTATGAGATGATATTTCATGAAAAAAATAGTGAATTTGCTTCTTTTGAAAAGTTGAGGATCAAACCCATGAAAAAAAAGCCAGCAAAATAAGAATGTTGAACATGAAGTGCATCCCAATCCATGATGCTCTTATTATGATTTTCTGGTTAATCCCAGAGAAAAAATTCATTGATATCTTTTCTAAATGCTTTTTTTAGGAAAAAAAATACTAAAATAGTTTTACTGGAAGAGTCCATTTTTTTTTTCAAATAGTGGGTGGAAGATATTTTCATCAGCAAAATTCTTTCCTTTAGGTGGTATAGCCTAAAGAAAACCAAGAAAATCATACTTTATTATATAAGTAGATGTTCTCCAGTAAGACAGCTTGGAGTTCTTACCTATACCGGCGCATATAAGAATACGTGCATATATGTATATACAAATGAATAAAACCTGTTATAACCCTGTCTGTTTGCCAAAATTTCCACAAACTCTTTTGTAAGCAAAGGTTCATAGAAAGCCCTAATTTTAGTATGCCAATATGTAATAATGTTACATTTATAATAATTCCAATTGAGTGCTTATTCATATGAATGTATAATGTGCATCCTACATTGTATGAGTTATGAAATACTTGGTAATACATAACATCCTTTCGTACTATCTCATGTATAATATGGTCCATCTCTGTGTGTGTTTTCACAACTACCTCCATCTGTGTATGTATTCATTATGACATGTATGTTTACACTTTCAACATATCAATAACTTTTTTCAAAATTATGGAAGCATTTGAATTTCTTTGCAGACATGCAGTGAGAAAATCAGTGTGCTACGTCCTGACTATTTTCAAATTGTGCAATTGACTGAGAATTACCAATGGTCAGGATGCAAACGCTACAACCACAGTGGATATGTTTATTTCAACTGCAAAGGTACACGCAACTTTCGATCTTTCCGGCCACGTTGGTGGTTCATCACTGTTGGACGATGCAAACCTGAGAACAATAATGTGAGTTTCTTCTTTTCTTTCCTGTTGTACATCTTTGCTTCTCGGGGTTTTTGCTTTGAAGTCCAATATTGAATAATTTTATCTTAGATCAATGCTAAGATATGAAAGGAAACAATCTTTTTCATAATATTAATATATGTAAGTTTACATAAAAGTGACATAGTTTGTTCAGTTTATCAAGTAAAAATCATCATCATCATCATCATCATCATCATCATCATCATCATCACCATCACCACCACCACCACCACCACCACCACCACCACCACCACCATCATCATCATCATCATCATCATCATCATCATCATCATCATCATCATCATCAGTAGTAGTAGTAGTAGTAGTAGTCTTTTAGCGTCCGTCGTTGGACATAGACCTTCCCTAGGATTTGCCACACTTCTCTATCATGGGCGTTATGGAGCCAGTACTTCCTGAACCTGTCTAGCTCGTCTCTCCATCTAACATTTTGCCGGCCTCGGTTGCGCATGTGGTCTCGGGGAATCCACGTTATGAGTTGTGATGTCCATCGATTGTCTGCCATTACAGCCCCACAAATGGCTGCCCAACCAACCACTCAAGTGGGCTATTGATGCTTGTCTGTGTGTCTGACTCCAGATACTCCTGGTCACATTTGAAGATTTGCATGAGTATCCTAGACACTATCTTAAAATGTTTTTTGTCTTTTTCAAAAAAGCGCTTCTTTGAGTCATTTTAGACTAACAATGCCCAAATCTTGTACCGGTATCATTTTTTTTAATAAAAGATATATTTTTTTAGATAATTAGTTCTCGTACAATTCCAGGCTATTGTGATTCATTTATGTGAGGTATGGATATTTTTTGAAATTTTCAATATTGACTTCATTGAACAACATATTCATCATTTTGTTCCGCTGACTTCTGCTAGACACCCTCCCAGGACTTTCTACCTTTCTGAGCAAAGAAATTCTCTAGGTGCAGCTTTCCAGGTAAACAAATTTTTTTTACCATTATGAGAATTCTGTAAAGACCAGAATAAATGGTGAATCAAAGGTGCAATATCTGCTAAATATAGTGGATGAGTGAAAACTTCTGGTCATCAAAGAAACATGCAATCTATTGTTATTCTGATGTAGTATTACCCCATTTCTCCTTACAAGTTCTGGATACTTTTCATTGATGGATGCCTTTAATTGGCTTAGTTGGGAGCAGTACTTGTTAGAGTCAAACATTTGCTTTGTCTGGAAGAGCTCCCTTCCAATCCCATCACATACACAGCTATCTCTTTCTTTGGATGTGGACCTGCTTTCAGTATGTTTAGTAGTGGCTTATTTCAATGACCCGACAATCTCTCATATTCCAAGCTTGTTGTAAAGTATTGATTTTGCATGGCTTGTCACAATTTTCTCCAAGAAGGAACATCTAAATATGGTTCAGTAGTTTTTTTTCACCTATGTGGAAATCACACATCAAAGTGACTAACATAACCAAGCTAGTGCAAATAATTTTCAACATTTGATTTGGATATTTTGAGTATGTTGGCTATCTCCTGCATCATATTAAATTCATCATTCTTAGGCAATATGTTGATTTGATCCCTATTGACCTCATCTAGTCTATGGAGCAGCGTACGGTGTGGAGCAGCGTACGGTGAGAAATCTCCCCAGCATGAAAATCAGTAAACCACTTTTGATACATTCAATCTTTCATAGTAAAGGTAATGTGTCGTATTTCTTAAGAATCAACCCTCAATGCAGCATAATATCTAATGACAAAGTCTCTGTTTCTCTTGCATGTGTCAGTTTAGTGATCCTTGCAAGTCTCAAGTCTAGTCATGACTAGAACTCTATTCCTACTAGTTTTTATGACCACCCTGTTGGTAGGATGCAGGTTCACCAAAGAATCATTCACAGTCCTTTCCTCACAAACTAAACAAGTCTTTTTTTGTGTGAAAGTCGTATTTTTACCTTTCTTAAAATAGAAAAAGCATTATATTCCAAAGATTTGACAAATTATTTTTCTAATGAAGATACTTGAAACTAAGTGCTCCTACTGCTATCTATTGGCAAAAACAGAATGAACTTTTTGGCTAACCTAATAATAGGGTTTTTTTATTGTTGTATTAGATTAAGATTGTTTTTTCTACAAAAATATTTAATAGATTGGTATTCATGAAGATATTTATCATGGCAAATTATTTCTTATACAAGTGCATTGGGATTGTACTGAAAGAAGAATACCTGTAAATTTATATTTAAAGTATTCATAGAGAAACGTACTGGAAATGACTTGATATCAAAATGCAATATTATAGTTCAGAAATATCTTGAAAGATATTTTACAGAGATACATCACCAAGCATTTTCTATAAAAAGGTGATAGAAATAATTTGTTATTGGAAAGAAAAAAAATGAACTAATTCAAGATAAACAGATTATATATGATTCTTTATAGATGTACATGAGAAAAGGTACTTTCTTCTTTTTATGCCCCCCCCCCCAAATCATTATATGAAGTTCTCAATACTTTCATTTTCATTTTTAGGGGTAATTGAGCTGAGGTATATTAAGAATTATATGCTTGAAAAATATCCAAAAAATAAAGAAAATTTTAAGACTAAAGATTAAAAAAAGATCATCTAAATATTTGTCTAAATATGTTTCACTTGTTCTTTTTGCTTATGTAAGCCTGAGTCGTTCCTCTTTACCAATCACTTTGTAGCTTTGGTTAAAAGTGGTCAAAATCAATAAAATCATTGAGTTACAATAATTCATCAATCTAAAGATAAGAACAAATATCTAAGATGCAAATTGTTTACATGATTACCTGCCTCAGCTCTTTCTTGAAAATTCCAATGTACAGTCTTATCAATTCCATTTGAAATTCACAAGGAGGATTTCTGATTATTGGATAGATACATTGTGTGGGAAGAACTTTCACTCTATACACATCCTAAAGGTCACATTATTTCAACTTTTGTAAAATATGTTTTTTATTCTAAGAATCTTGAATCAAAGGTTATGATTTGAAATTTTGATATTGGAGTTAACATGTAAAGTTAATTTTTGGTTAGGAGTAAAGTTGGATAGGCATGAATGTTTCTGTTTTTGTTAATTCTTGCTTGCCGAAAGTCCAAGATTACTAACTTATATCATATGATCTTCAATTATACACTGATGACTGTGCCACCGACATCTTTTTACTGTTCTGATGTGGTACTTTGTCTATTTTCAGGGCCTCAACATATCATACCATCTCCACTTGACCAATGGAGCAGAGGGAGATTACTTTTTCCGTGAATTGTCAGCAGATCAATTTAGTGAGTATCTTGGGTATTTGAATTTCTGAAAACAAATAAACGTAACTCTACAAGTGCTATTTAATCAAATTTCAAATAGATATGAGATAAGAAAATATTCCTAATTTCACATGATTTTACATGAATCAAATCACAGTTAACTTAGTTACAAAACAGCCTGTATGAGCTGATTTTAAAGATTGGTTATTGTGGTTGAATTCATGAAAGCACTATGTTAAAGAATAGCAAAACTAGATGGATTATATTCAATAGGTTTGTGCTTAATAACATCTTCTATTGGTACTGAGTTAAATACTTCAAATGACAAATGTTTTAGAAAGAAGTTGTTTAGTCTCATTTTTTCCATTAATTATTACATTTTTGAAAATTTTTTGAGTTATCAATTCTTGACTAAAGTTCTATTATAATTTGCTGCAATGCAATTATTGGCACGGTTATCTTATTATCTATCAGCAGTTAATTCATTCTTCTAGTTACTCTATGAATATGATCTGGTTTTGAAGTTGGTACTGTTCAACAGATATCTCTTTTAATAAGGACTGGATGAATTAGAAATGTTGCTCCCATGAGAATTTATTTTATAATTTATAATCGAAAAATTCTGGATATTGTCAAATCTTCTCTCTTGGAAGCTTGGATCAATAGCATCTTCCCCATTTCTCATGTGGCTCTGCAGAAAATTAAACTAAGCCTTAAATATCTATTGGGAAAAACACATTATTGGATTGTCTTAGAAATTAAAAAAAATTGAGTAGCCATTAATTCCAGATAATTCCAAATCAGTATCAATAATTATCTGATATTATAAATATCTGTTAAAGTCTTTAAAGGTAAATCTTTTTAATTTTCTGATATCAGTTGACTGAATGTACCTGTGTATATATATGCGCACCATTGAAACTCTAAAAATTAAATTCTGCCTGTTGAAGCAATTTAAATGCAATGTACTTGTTTTTACATTTTATCAGGCAGAACATCAGCACTAGTTAATTTATTCCCTATTGCAGAATTTATACAAATCTACTAGTGAATTTATTCACAACTATTTTATTTTCCAAATTGTAGCTATACTGGAAGTGGATATAACATTCCTCATATTTTTTGCCCTCATGACATGTATTGCTGTTGTCTTTTCAGGTAAATATCATATTTTTTAGTACCATTATATAATGAGGGAACAAATTAGATATTTTACAAATATGTTTTATAACATCTCTGCTCAACTATCTCTAGAGCCTGGGATGTGGGAATATTAAATCTGAAAGCATTCCAAAAACATCAATGTAGAAAATTGAATTCTGCATTTGTAGCTTAATAATACACATTGGCTGTGTGATTACTTTGAGGATATGAAACATACCAGCTAGAATCGTGAGATTCATTCCCTCTCCATTTTATGATAAGTGATTGGAGACATGACAGAATATGGTATTCATGATATCACCTTTATTTTCTGTTTATACATCTGAGGAAAGAAATATCCTGTTAAAAGAATGGCTCTGCAGTGTTTTTACAAAAAAGTTTAAAGGCTGTCTTTTCCTTAGCATGGGAAGTCATGGGAAGAAAAGCTGAAAACAGTACTATGAAAATTTGCTTTATCATAATGCAGAGAATTGAGTTGTACTCAAAATGTGTGCTAAGCTAAAAGTATTCAAAGAGGAAATAAACTAGTGTATCACTTCCAAGTATTTCTTGATGCATCTTTAAATCATGCTTTTTAAATGAAATATTATCCATTGAGCCTTGTGTATATTCTAACAACTGTGTTACTTTTAGAGTTTCTATACAAATTCTTTTATTTTTATTTCATTCTTCCTATGCAGGTACAACTACTTTAGTTTAAAATGTTGCCAAATATTTTTCAATTTCCAGTTAAACACTTTATTCTTCTACATGTATCAAGTATTTCTACAGTATTAAAATCATGGACTCATTTTTTATTGTCCATAAGATCTTTTGTTATTGAAATTTCAAAAACCTTTTGTTCGATTTTAAATGACATATTTCTTTTCTATTGTTTATGATCTGTAAAAAAAAAACAACATTCTCTTTTGAATGCTAAATTGGCTACTCATTTTGTATCAGACCTTGGAGAATTTAGAAAATTTGGTGGGCTTAGTTATGTTGGCCTCTTCATGTATTCCTTATTTTAGAGAATAAAAGATCAAAACTAGAAATGAATAAAGTATAAAACTTCACATTTTTTCTTATTTCAGTTCAATTGAGATGTAATCAATGAATCAATCTCTTTTGTAGCTATGCTACGTAGCCGCCAACTCTACCATTCTACATACAAGATGTTCATTGTGTCCCTTGTTGCTTACAATGGTTACCTTTTCTTTATCTGCATCCATTATGGAAGGTATGTGCATACAGGAATTGAAGAAAGGGAATGCAAAGTCATTGGTAAGATTTCCTTGTATCTTTTTAAAATTAGGAATTACAATGTAAGATTCCCTGAGATATCAGTTCATAAGCGAATTAAATGCATTATTCTATAGCTTTGTTAACAGTAAGTTTCATAATCATAGCATTCCAGGGTTAAGTATATACCAATATATCAATAGATAGTTTGTGATTCTAGTTTTAAATTTGACTTCAACCCTAACTCTCATACAATGGATACATAATATTAGCCTAGAATAAAAATCACTTTGGAATGAATAATCTGAGTAGCATAAAGTTTGCTATAATAAAAGTACTTCTTCACAATATATTACACGTATTGTCTCTTTACTTTATGTTATTTCAAAGAATATATTCAATTTGTAAAGCAGAAAGTAATGCAGGCATGTGTGTGTTAATTTTTGAACAAGCAGTTATGGTATTCTTTTTGTTTTAAAAATGTCATTTCCTTTAAAGTAGAAAGATCGTTTATAATTTCAGCATATTTACTGATTAAAAAAAATAGCGGGAAAAGTTATTTCTGTAATTTGTCAAAAATACACTGAATATTACATCCTCTTAATCTTTTTATACCATTGGAAATAACAAAATGAAACTTTTGATCTGATATTTGCTAAATAGTGTTTTGAGTTAATTTCCAAAGAAAAAAGATCAAATTTTATTGTCACTTCATCTCATTCTTGTTTTATCTTCATATTTCTATCTCTGTAAGTATTGGCACTTAGATAAATTTATTTTAAATTTATTCATGTATGAGATTTCCAGTATAATGAATTATTGTAATAAGATTCATATTGAAAAAATATTTGTTTTTTCTGCTTATAGCTTATGTGTTCCAAGCATTCAGCGTTCTCACTTTCCAACTTCTTCTGATCCTGCTTGGAAAAGGTTACACAATCACACGGGGACAAATAAGTCATGTAGGCTCTATCAAAATTGCTGTCTTTATGACTGTCTATGTTTTTGTATATGCTGGTATCTTTCTTTGGGAGACGGAGGTAAGTGTTATCAATTTTCTGCAAGTTTATCTAAAAACTATGCTTTCATACAAGTAATTGTTGATCACTTCATCATTGCTACAAGCAGTCATGTGCTAAGTGAGCCACCCTCTGGCGCAGAGGGTTGTGAGTTCAATTCTCACCTATAAAAAAAAAGAGGAAGGTTCATACATACAGATAGAAATGAAGGCAAACAACTTATTCTTTAATCTCATCCATGCTAATTATTTATTTACTCACTGTTGAAGGGAACTCAGCCTGAGTTCAGTTGTGATAAAATGCAACAACAATGAAGATGAAGGTAAACAGTGAAAAAATTACTAATAATGTTTTATGATACTTCATCAAATAAGATAAATGAAATAATATAAATTTGGATTACTTCAACATTACACTGAAGCCATCTGAATTTTTTGGCCTGCCTTTTGATTTCTCGATCAATGTTTGCTGAAATCAATTGATCATAATAATTTACAACCACAGGACTGAAAGTGAGTGACTTGTGTATGAGAAGATTGATTGACTTTACTGTATTTTTCAAAACTTAATGAGTTTTTCTATTATTACAATTGTGAATGGATAGTTTTATTGGCCACTTTGATTTGCAGCTGCTACCATTGTCTTTTGCTTGTTACCGTTATTTTGATTCTTCTATCTCCTGCAGTTCTTTGACCCTGGAAAGGTACTGTACCGCTATGAAAGCCCTCCTGGTTATGGCCTGATTGTCATGAGAATTATTGGCTGGCTGTGGTTCTGTTTTGCTATCATCACAACTGTCATACGCCATATTGAAAAGCTGCCATTCTACATTTTCTTCTTCTTTACCTATACACTTTGGTGAGTTTCAGTTTTAGTTCCTTGCAACAAAAGATTACATTTTATTATTGTTTTTTAATCGTAAATTATATCAATATATTTTTTCATTATGAATGGTCAAATTTACAAACTGAAAATTGTCTTTTACAATTTTTCAATGAGGCAATACCTAGAAAAAATGGAAGCAATAGCTTCATGCAAAGGAAGATTCAAGGAAGCCTCAAGCTAAATTTGAAAAAAGATTCAATATTTTGTTTTATAACTTTGAAATCTGTACAAAAAATGAAAAGTGAATGAAATGTAAATGATGAGAATTAAAATAACAAATCAGCATTTATTTTTAGAAAATATTCAGAAAATATTATACAAAGAATTTAATCTCAACTAATACATTTATACAAAGAGGGAGAGAAATGTTTTTCAACAACTCAAGTGAATTGGTTAAGTTGGAAAAATTGACTTGCTAAATTGTCTTTAACTTCTCAAAACAGAATATTCAAGTTATTCAACTTTGATGTAAGAATGATACTTGAGTTTGGGTTATATTTAGATACTAGCATAGTACCCGTCAAAAATGACAGGATTATTCATGTACGGGTAAATCATACAAATATGTATTTTGATATAAATGTAATTATTACGAATAAAAAACACATATCTTGAACAAAATTCATTTTTCTGTCGATTTTCTACAACTCTTCATATTTTCTGTTCTTTTTTTACTAAATTTTTAGACAACAAAGTAACATTAGGTAACTAACAAGTTACTTCTATTGCTTTTTGTTGGAGACTGTAATTACTAAAAAAAAATCCAAATAAAAAACAAGCAAAAATGCTGCTGGACTCAAATTAAGGAACCAATTTAGCATAAACTTAAGTTGCAAATTGACCCCGCCCAACTATTTAGGGGTGGATTTTTCAAAAAACAAAAGTTCCTATTAAATGTTATAAGGAGTATATATTGAAATTTTCAGCACTCTGGCTCCATTGGTGCAGCCTGTATACAGTACATAGATAGTGAGTCAGCCTGACCAACTTGAAAACTGAAGAATGCTATGTTGACACTTTAGGTTTACAGTTTTGTAATAGTTTTCAGTAAAAAGTTTTGTAGAATTTTCATTGTTTAATGTGTGTGTGCATTGATAAGTCATCTTGTCAAGAAGCAATTTAAGAGCTGTAAGTCATATTGTATCTTGTTCATATCCACTCACAACATCATTTCCACTATTGATGTTGTCCTAATTTGATCTTTTTTGATGAAAATGTACTATGCTCTTTACCTCTTAAATCTGATTATTCCATATTTATACTTGAACTTGAAATTCATTTCTGAAATTTATCTGTAGTTGAATGAATTTTAAATAAACGTTTTCTCTTTAATAGGTTTTGGGCCAGTAGTATTACATTTGTGGTCGCAATAAATGCAGTTCCATGGCATTTGCGAGAGAAGATAGTCAATGGTGTAGAGATTGCTATTGATTTTTCTGCACACTTAATATTTTTGGTAATTTTCCTTTTTGTTCCTTAAGCATCTTGCCCATTCATCATTTCTGTTCAACTGTTCTAAAATGACTTCGGAAATCTCCTTTGAAAAAGCTGGGAATTCTATTGACGTCTGCAAATGATTTTACGGGGATTATTATTAAAATTCAAAGCCTACTCCTTTTATAACATCTTGAACTGAATAAGATTAGTAAGAGCCTTGATATCTCAAATTGAGGGAAATTAATCATTTAAAAAAATCCTATGATTTTAATTATAATTTGTTATTGCAAGTTGGATAATATTCCAAGATATTGAGTTTTTTCATTGGTTTTTCAAATTTTAGCCATTTTGAGATTTAAGAAACCCATACAAAAGTTTGACATCATGCAAGAACTTGGAAATATTTTGAAGGATTGTAAGACTCTTTTTGCATCAAAAAGAAATTAGATGTTGAGTTTGCCAAGAAATATTTGGATCCCATGAGTGTGGGGTGAATATTTCTTGGTTGGCGCCGTTCGTCCGTGTTGTCATTTTGAAGAAGCTAAAGAAAGGAGCTGAAATCACTATCTTGCATTTTACAAGTAGTGAAACCGTGTGTGGAAAATGAAGTTAAACAGAGAGGATGGTTCATTCATGCAGATATGAATGAAGACATATGCAAATAATTGTATAAATATATCTAACAAACATTTAATGAACAATAAAGGTCGATACAAATGGGTACAAACTTATAGAACAGAGAAAAGATAAAGAACATTGATGAAGTAACAAATTAATAGTTTTTCTATGCTTTAATAAAGAAGCCTGGCACAACCTGGACATAAGGAATTATTTTTATGAAGGAGAAAAGGAAGAAACCCATGGCTCAGTGATATTCGTTGTTGGCAGAGATCAGCTGAGTTCGTGATGTTTTAATAAGGCCTGATTTTTCAAGGAACCAAAGCAATGTTATTATAAGAGTGATTCAGGAAAAATGAATGAAAGATTCTTGAAGTGAGTCCCTGATAAAAGTCAACAAAGAAGCAGAGAGAGAAAAATTAGATGTTAATGCCAATAGAAATAACTGATAAGATGAATGCTATGTGAGTCATGATAAAAAAAATAGAAAGCATATTGGTTGAGCTACCATGGCTTCACATGATCATGAAAATCAGAGTGAGAGATGAGAAATTAAAGTCATTGTTTTAAAGGTTGCAAAAAAATGATTTCCTTATGTTCATGATGTTTTAGTGAAATGAGGGCTTCTTAAACTGCACATTTTATATTGTTATTCAGTTTACTTGTCTGTAAAGGGGCTACTACTATAATTGATTTCTTTATATCTTTTCTACAGATACTCACCAGTCCATTATTGTTTAATAAGATGTTTCCATTTCACATACGTACGACACAGGTAAGCATTATAAAAAAACATTGTAATCAAGCAAGTAATTGGTTCAATCATGTCTCACAGAACTGAGTCAAATTGAACACAGATGACATGATTGTCAGAACAGAACATATATATAATACTATATTTCAAACATAAATGGTTTTCTTATCAAGGAAAAAATTGATTTGGAGCTATTGGTTTAGTTTGGATTTTTAGGCCGGCATCACTTCTGGTTTACCTTTTCACACCTGGGCATATAAGGAATAGACTTGGGAAACATTTTTATAACCTTGTTCTGGACTTGAATGTAGCAGTGTCGATATTATTATTTACTACTATCCTATCCCGAATACAAGGAATGAATACTCGTATGGAAGGGAAGTAACTCTAGATATAATATGTCTTACACAGTGACGTTAATAAAACGGATTTTTCCATACTGATTAGCAGAAAAGACATTTCTGCTCCTTCCGGTTGCGAGTATCTAACTGATACTTTTAGCCTCTGTTCTTTTCGGCTTTCTTGCTTTATTGCTGCTACTTCCTCACTTTTCCTTTCAGGATTCGTTTTGTTATTTTTAGTCCTCTTGTCTGCTACTGCTCCTTTCTTTCTATTTGGTGGGAATCTGAAGGATATTGGAATTCTGTAATACTATGATAATTTAACTACTATTATGACTTCTTCTATAAAAGTTAATTACACAGGTATTAGTCGAGATGAGGAAGAATGCTTATTGATAGAAACATAAATTGAGCATTTTATGGCAAATCACTTTCTGACTCAGTGGTTTTATTTATCCCATGCTTCCTAATTATAGGAAATAATGGCTCACTTTACCAAGAGAGTTAGAAAACAATTCCTGTTGGGACGGACATGGGAAAGATGTCTCAGTTTGCAATGGATTGACTTGCCTTATTCTTATAAATTTTTCTGGAAAATAGGTTTATTTGGATTTTCAAAATATGCATGAGAGTGACGTATATATTTCTATATGTTTTTACAGTCCAAGTTATGTTTTTAATGCATCATAATGTGAAAAAAAAGGATCAATTTTTAAAATGTAATTCTCTCAAATGTATGCAGTGTAGGGGTATTTGAAAAAAATATAATCTATACTCATAAAACATTTACTGATTTATAATTTAGTTTAAGTATAAATGATTGATTATTGCATTATTAACAATAGTAATTAAGTTGATTTCATCTTCAGATTGTACCTAGTGACTCAGACAGCTCATCTGGCACAGATACAGAAATACAGACAATTCAGCTTTCAACAGTGTCTCCATCTTACTTGATGGGCCAAGGACCTAATATAGCAAACATCTTCATAACAAGCAACACACTTACTTCAAAGATCCCTAGCCAAGACTTACCTGACAATAATCTTACACGTCCTGTCATGCCGGTAAGTATGTATCCTGCAAGAAGGCAAGGTGTTCAGTATAGCAATGCTTCCTCAGGTTGAAAAATAGTCACACATATAAAGGTCAACTGGAACAAAAAACATCACTTTTTTCCAAATGATGTGCATTTGATGACTCAAAGGTGTTGGAAATCGTTTTCAAATTTTTTTCTTTGTATATATCACCACACATGGTTAAAAAATCAATTGAAGTGTTTACCTGTGCAAAAAAAGCACTAAGTATACATGACTTATGTTCTTTACATGATGTCACAAACACAGAAGATGCATGTGTTTATAACAAATTATATAGTAGGCCTGTAATGTGAAGGAATTGACCACAAATTATGCAAAGCTTAGGTGGGGAACTCTTGGCCTTCCAAATACTTGGAATTATGTGAGTGTCATTTCACTGAAGACAGTTTCATGATCGACCCAGAAGCTGCCCAATCAGTGGGATTTTGCAGAATTACGTTGAAGTTGCTTCAATTTTTGAAATCTGTTGGAATCTCCAATGGAACGGAAGCAAATGAGAGAAAATGAGAGACCTAAAGCTGGGTCTCCTGCAAAAACACCCTGACAATACAATACACCTTTGAAAACATGTGCACTTTTGGTAAAAAAAAAAAGAAAAGTTTCTCAATAAAATCAACACATGATTTTAGAGACATGTAGTAAATTCATGTTCTTGATTTTGCTAATGTTTATTTTTAAAAGAAAAACTCTGTTGAAGATTTTTCATAAACTTAACATTGTGAAAGGTTATTTTTTTTTAAACACAGAAAATGTCAATAATATTTGCATTTACAAAATTTTCAAAAATTCAATGACACAAAATTTTTTGATTTTTTCAGATTCTAACCAAAATCAGCATGTCATTCAATTTTGATGAAATTTTCAATACTTATTCATTAAAGGACAAAATTTTTTCATCAACAACTTTCCATTCCAAACTTTTGAGAAGATTTTTTTCCTATGATTCTTATCCTTGGATAATGAATGTTCCTTTTTCCAAATTGGTTTGATACAAAAGATTCAGGCATTCTTGGTCTCTTTTAAAATTTGTCGCTATTAATTTTTTTCATAAGAATTTTCCTCTTCTCAAGGAATTAGTTAGTTGAAAAAAATTGACTTTGGGTATTTACAATATGAACGTGAAAACGAGCCCTTACCAATTAATTACACAAGTAAATGGTGATTACTTTGAAATTCTTTCTCATAAAATTTTGAATGGAAATTTCTTTGAAAAAATTTCATCCTTTATCATACAAGTACCAAAAATTTTATCAAAATCCAATAAATATTTTAATTTTTATGAAATTTTAAAATCTGTTTTGAAAACTTTGGAAGATATCCAAGTGCAAATCATTGTACTGATTTTTTGTTTACACTGCACAATTTGTTTTCAAAATATCTTTATTTCTATAAGCTGTATACCCATAATTCTTATCTCTGATTTTTCTTCATTCTTCCCTCTCAGTAATGCCACAGAATTTCCAACAATAAAATTGAATCTTAGATGATTTTGGGTGAATAACTTTCAAAAAAGGCTGCCATATTGTGATCTATTGTGACATCATGTGCAGGAACAATAATTAAGTCATGTAATACTGAGTGAGATATTGATTTTTACAGGCCAGTACCACTGAGATTAATTGGATATAAAATAATTAAGGGTTCAAGATAAGGTTTTCAGGTATCAAATAAAAATAAAAACTCATAGTGAAATTTGTTTCAGTCGACCTTTAAAGCAATTGGTTAAGAGTTGACACATTATAATTATAATGTTGGTATTTTTTTCAATAATGTATTTTAAAAGACAAATTTTTCTTGTTACATGGCTGATATTGTCAAACTTCAGTCCAATTCTGGAGTTGACTTTGGTTTTCTACAAGAAATGAGATCAAGACTTACCAAAATTAGGGGAGGAAACTTTTCACTGTTTGTCTATCCCTTCACATTAAACCAAACTGATATGTAAAATTAACATTTCCCTGCTGTGATTTGAAATCATGACCAACTGATTGGTAGGTGGCTTCCTTACCGACTGAGCGAAATTGACTAGTCTTACATATCTACGAAAATTTATATAAAAAACACACAAGGGCTTATGTCTTTCTCATAAATAAATACATTTATAAAAATAACATTTCTCTACCATTATTTGAAATCCCAATCTAGTGGTTAATAGCCAGCTCTCTTACCAACTGGGCTAAACTGACAAATTTTACATATTTATGAAAATTTATCACACAAATACACAAGGGCTCATTTCATTCTAATTGATAAATTAATTTCATGTACAAAATATATTTTTTTAATAATTTTTCATTTACAACACAAAAGTTGCCTCGATCATCTTCAGTCAAAATAGAAGGAGTGGAGTTTGACCCTGTAGCAGCCATGCTTGTCTTTTAATATATTTATAGGAAGTGATATTGTTATGGCTTATAAGATTTTATGATTGTGTTCATGAGATGGAGATTGTTTTGAAAAAATTGATTAAAAAGAGTATGCATCTATAACTTTTTTCATCAGTGTTATTTCTGATAACCGTCTTTATAAGAAATTCATGATCTAATGTATGATCTAATGTTAATATAAGTCAAGTACCTCTTATCCCAAACTCCATAACGAAAGATTCCAAATCTGAAACTTTTTAAACATGACATCAAAAGTGGAAAATTCCACACCCAACTTTACTACTGGATCATTCAAAGATGAAAAACGAGGCAGATTTCCAAGACATAAAAAACGACAGAAAAAGCTTGGTTGTCTTTAGGAATGTAAAAATATACTCACAGCATAAACGGTGAAAGACAAAACGAATCTCAATCAAGTAATCGTCACCATAAAACCTTCATATATTTATTCATATGTACATTTTCATTTTTGATCATCTATTTATTCAACTTTTCATTTTCCCATTTCACATCTGACACCTTCATTTTTCTAATGCAATCCAATAACGCTTTCCCTTGTTATGTCTTAACACAAAACAATTCCAGTAAACAATGAAAACAAAATAAAATGGTTTAAATCTCTTAATACACTTTATTGAGAAAAAAACGAAAAAAAAACAAGTCTTTTGTATACAATCTAAAGGTAAAGGGACATAACTCATGAAAGACTCAAGATTGCTCCTCTTACACAGCAGGATATATCATCATCTATTTGTAAATATTACAAAATCTGAAAATTTCTGAAATCCAAAATTTTTCTGGTCCCAGGTATTCCGAATATCGGTTACTCAACCTGTACTGTAATTAAGAAAAAAATTGAAAAAAAAAATGTTTTGAAACATCAGTGTATTTAACTAATCCATTCCAAACACCACCAACTGCAGGAAGGGTGGGAATGTTTCAACATCCTCTTTCTGCTGGTTCTTCATATGGTTCCGCTGATGCTTGCATTATACTTGCTCACCACTGTGGCTTGCTGGTCACATTTTTATATGTTTTTTATGCTTGAGGCATAATCATACATGACCTTATTACTTTGCTTTCACTCAATCAATGTTTAAAACTGACATATTCTTATGAACACAATACATATGCCTACATAGAGAAGCCGCATAATCAAATATATTACTGTTTTCAAATTGTTCGTTTTTCATTTATCACATATTTCATTGATTTTGGAGATATTGTGTTGACTGACTGACAGAGAGACAGATATACAGACATGAGTGAATACATATACCTCTTCCGACTTTGTTGGTAGGGGTAAGTAAAACTAAATAAAATTTCTTTTGAAAAATAAAACAGTCCAATTCATTCATCTTATTTTTTGCTTATTAAAAATTCTGGTTTCTTTTATACAGCTGGTCTGGCAATAATTTCACATTATTATCAAAGCACTAAGGAAATTCACCTGTCTTGTTTGTTGGTTGATTATTGTTAACATGCCTTATGGAATTATTCAGTAGCTTTTAAATAAGGATTCATGTTTGAAATCCTTTCTTTGTTTCTTCAGAATACAAGATACTGATGTTAGATTTTACAATTGTTAAAACGGTTAAATATTCTGAATTATATTCTTTTTTCTACAGAAAGACCATAACACTGAAATCAACACAATTCTTATGACTTAGGTAATAAATATATCAATGACTTTTTTAAAGTTAAATTGTTTAAAGATGGCATCCAAATTGTATTGATTTTGGTTTTAGTGATATCAGTTGAAATATTACAGTTGTTGGTTTAAAGACTGCCTAGTCTGTAAGAATTAAGTATTTAGAGTTCAAGAAACAGATTGAATAAATTATTCTATGAATAAACAATCATATATACACAGAACTCTTGTCTGGAAACATAATTGGCATGAGGAGAAAATTTGCAATTAGACAATATTTATTTTTTAACTAGAATAACTATGTATAGAAATGAAGAAATCAAGCGAAGTCACTTTAAGATGGCAAGCCTTTAGCAGAGCAAGCTCAACCTTCAAGAACAAGAAGATCCTATTAATCCTAAAAAGAAGAGTATAAAACCAATGCATCTTCTCCGTAGTCGCTTATGGTGCTGAAACATAAAACCTAACCAAGAGACTAATCCTCAAACTGAGAGGCATGCAATGCGCACATGAAAGAATCATGCACAAACTCACATGAAGAGATCAGAAGACAGCAGAATATATCAGGGAAAAAACAGGAGTCTGAGACATCAGAGAATCCATTAGAAAACTTGGATGACAATTGGATAGTCATTTTGCAAGAATGGCAACCAAGTAATGGACATTGTGACTCACAACATGGATATCCCCAGTGATCAAATAATTTTCTTATTCTATAGAATACAAAGCTTCAATGAAGGTTTATTTTAAAGGCTATAAGTTGTAAAATACAGAAGTTCAAATGAGAAGGTACACCAACACAAGGTAAGCATCATCAATAACGGCAGCAAAATGACCTGAAACTTCCAATATTGTACAGAAATACATTTAACGCCTTTCACTTTCAAGTCCATGTGAAAATTCCTCTAAGTAATGCTGTCAGTTCTTCTGTAACAAGGCTGAAATTCTCTAGGATTCTAATGTTTTCTAAAATGACAAGAACTACACTGATATTCTCCAGAAACTCATCCAAAATTATCCAACTACAAACCATTTTAGGCACAAATATATTTTATAATACAACCAAGATTTTTACATGCAAAAACAATTTATGATATTCTAATTTATTGTACTCTTAAAGCATGACTTTAATCAACTGGTATACTTATTTTTATAGTAGTAATGAAAGTGCTTGAAAGTTTCTGAATTCTTTCCAAATTCTCAATAATAAAGTTCACCTAATGAATTATTTCTGGTCAGGAAAGTTAATAATAATGGTACAAGTGATTAAAAATTATTTAAAAAAACTTACTATTTAGCAGTTCCTCTTTCAGATGCAGATAAAGCATTCTGCACAACAAAAAATATGACATTAATAATCATATAATGAAACATTTTTCAATGTATACAGAATTTTTTTTCATTATAAGTCTTTCTAGAATGCAGAAATAATGTTTTTATGCAGTTTATACTTCTCTACATCAGGCAAAAAATCATTGGTTGTTGACTTGAAATTTTTATTGTATAATTGAGGTTTACTAGTATATCACTTCTCTATGATGTGCATTTTTGAAATATTTCTACAATCTGACATCAATCATCAGGATACTCTCAACATCTTCGTGGTGTGGATGGAGGCTAGGAAAAACAATTTCTGTATCAAACAGTGGTATTCTTTCTTTGCCAGGCATTTCAATATACAATATCAGGTACACAACATGTTACACAACTTTGTTGGCCAAGGTAATAGGCAGACAACTTGACTGACTTATGCACAACAACGGACAAGACCAACAAAAACACGATTTCAGTAGCAATGAAAAGACAGTGACTCTCCTTAAACTAATGAGTTCCCATTTTTACTACACTCCAAGTGAGAATGTTTTCTTTCAAATTCATTTTTACAATCTTCATAGCTCAGTTTTCATGACATACAGATCCATCAGTGACTCATGAATTCTTTTACATCACCCACCACCATACAGAAATATTTAGATACAGCTAAGATTGTCTACGATCTATTTTCAGCAAATCTGAAAATTTTCAAATCATCATCCAAAGTCTTTTATGATAGAGGCTAAAACTTTTGAAGACAATCTTGCAAAATGGGAAAAATATAGCATGTATAAAAGAGAATGATTTGTGACAAAACTGATATCTTCTTGTGACATATTTAAAATGTTTTGTACAATTGATAAAGCTATTTTCTGACAGTAGCTTTTACTGTCAGAAAATACCCACTTAAAAATTTGTAATGGCATTAATGTATTTTTTAAAAAATTCTATCAAAATTATTTTCACAACCCTGATTAAAGCTTCTGAACATGGAACCAAGACTTCCGTAAAACGTCCACAGAACTCCCTGAAACACAGAACATATATGATTCCATCTTCAAGACACTCACTCTACAAAAACACCATGAAAAAAAAAAACGATATTAAACAGATACTGAATCATAAAGAATTCCATCACTTCAAATTCGTTCTTTGGATTTCCTCCTATTTCGCCGGTTCCATGCACCAAAAACTAACCTTCATATTTTTTTTTCTTTCTTTTAGCTGCCCTCTGCTCCTAGCCCACCTCCTTCATACGACACCTTATTTCAGGCACGGACACATGAGCCAACCAACAAATGAATGCGTAATTTGTACTCATTCTTAAGATCCAGCTTATTTTTTCAAATCGCTCCTCTTTTGGATTTGTGAAAGAAATTTATTTATTCGGATTTAATTTTTTTTCTCCAAGTATTTGTTGATAGACTATGAGAAAAAGACAAAGAAAAGGTAGCTGTAGCATTTGGCTGTTATCCTCATTTGTTCAAATGGTTTGATTGCTCACATCTGGGTCCTGTGAGCAAGAAAAAAATTGTCCTGGAAATATACTCATTTTATGAAGTCTTGATTATCATAATCTATATAATTGTGTGTGTAGAGTTTATCAATAAAGATACTCATGAATGTTGAAAACTGAGGAATTTGAGCAAAACGTCAAGGATGCTTAACATGGTGTATGTATTTTTAGTATATAAAAGATGAACTAATTTATCTAGTTTTTGTTTTTGGACTTGAGACCCATTACTCAGTGTTTTTTTTTTGTTTTGTGCATGCATTAATTTGTGTGCAGTGGTAAATACCTTGCAATATCCAAATTGTTATGGAAATTTTATTTGTCTTAATATCAACTAGAATATTGATAGAAAACTGTTATTTGTCCTGCTGTCACACTTCTTACAAAGAATTCAAAGTTATTTGAAAAACAAAAATAAAACTGTATACATAAGTCTAGAATTTCATCATTTCTCTATTATTGCTAGTGGTTTTCAATTTAAGTTAGAGTTGATACTTCAAAGAGATTTTTTCTTTCCATAAATTCAATAAAATCAATTTTCTTTAATATTACTGAAGACACACGTTTACATTAGCAAAATGATTTAAACAATTATTTTCATTTTGAATAATTACATTTCATGGACAGGTTGATAATCTTCTCTGTCAAGTGGTATGATGTAGAAAGATACTGAATATATTACTATGAGCATCAATTGATCATTTCATTGATAATCATAATTGGTTTTGTAAACTAGAAAAACTGTATCCCAATAATGTGAAATTAGAGAAGAGTATTTTTCCAAGTCAACAAATTTTATGTTCAATTCTTTTTGATTTTATAAAAAGCCTGACATGTTAATGTTCATATATCTTTTAATGTAAATAAAAACTATGACAATATATATATATATATATATATATATATATATATATATATATATATATATATATATATATAATGTGTACTTTAGACAGTGAGACAGACTCGGGAGTGAAGTGTTTGGTGGTAAGGTTTATTAATCCTTATATGTCAATAGTCCATACATGTTTCGGGATTCTTCCCATCATCAGTGGTGTGTGCTGAGTGAGTGTGTATTAAAATGTACCATATATATATATACGATATATTCATGAATTGCAGCTTATTGAAAGGCCTCATATCATTGATATGATGTCAAACAAAATGAGCCTCTTTTACTCAGGAAATTTTATTATATTTCATTTGTGCATGTTACATGAGATTTGAATAAGCACAACTTTCTATCGTTCTCCTATTTACCTATCATATATAAGTACAGCTGAAATCAGACCAAGTTGTTTAACAATAAAATTTGAGACACATTTGCAAAACTGCTTAGGTATTCTGTTTGCTAGTTCACGTTACAATTACTGCTATGTTATGATTGCTAGAGCTGAAGTTTCTTGTGTTTCAATATCACTCAATCAAATAGTTGGTGTGTTTTTCTATTTGTACATATACAAAATATATCTTGATGAGATTAGGGTACTCTCACACTATTATTTATAAACACATTCAATACTTAAAATACTTTTTCAGTTTTTGCATTTTTTTTTTTGACCTTCATATAAAAGTTACAGTCGTGCAATAATGCTAAAATAATTTCATATTTGTCTTGTACCATAGCTTTAACTCCCCCCCCCCCAAATTGTATATTACAGTATATGCATCTAACACTGACTTTAGGGTACACTTGTATTAGTGAGGTCTTGGCCATAAAATGCATCAAAGACTAAGAGTTATTCCCCTTGCAGTCAATAAATGAAATTAATTAGATTACCTAGTATAGAATTGTTTTGTATCAAGCTGAATCAGTTTTGTCTATAAAACTATTGTGTATTTTGTTTTGTATACGTCTAGACTCAGAATTTTGAGTTATATTTTCTGTCTTTTTTGCATATTATGCCCTGGACCATATCATCACAGAGATACCAACTTATGTCGTTAACTGATATTGGGTTACCTGTACAAATTTTCACATTTTGCACATAGTTTACACATGCTTGCACATAACAGGGAGTAAAATGTTGACTTCCAATAATCTTTAGATGATTAGATTAAGTTTGCTGGCAAGATTTATAAAATGGTTGATCTCCACAAAAACACTCACGTTTTGCCGGACTATAATCTCTAAGATATAACTTGAATGGTCCCCAAATGTGTTCATAGTAATTCACTTATAGTTAACTTAATAAATACCTCATTAGGCAATAGAAATTGCTGAGATCTCAGCAAGGAACCATTTGTTATATTTTAGCAACAATAGTCCACCAAATTCTTAGCGTTATTTTTTTAGTCACTATTAGATTTCCTAGAAAAAAGACTTATGAACTTCAATGGGCATCTGTTAGGAGCTATCAGATATTCAGGGGTCGCATGAAGTTGATTTCCCTAAATAAAAACCCTTCCTAGTGATATTTGACACATTACAACACTTAAATAAAATATACAATCATTTTAAAATTTATTCAAACCAAACAAGTTAAAAGAAATATGATATTGGTGTTTATTTGAAATTAACACTTACAAGAAGCAGGGGGGGGGGCATAGCTAGGTTTTAAAATTAGGGGGAGCAAGCTCATAAAAAAGGTGTCGTGACATATACCAAATAATTTCAAATTCATTATACAAATTCATTTTGCATTTAAAATCAAAACATATGAAACAGATTTATGAATTTGCTGTAAAACTCAAATTAAACTTCGAATAAGAAATACCCATTATATACTTCCTTTAAAACTAGGTTGCATTTAAGATCAAAACAATTAAGAAATGTTTTTCTAATCATTTTACATTATGTAGATGAGTTGGAAACAAAATGGAGTAACATGGAATACGTATGGAGCCTCTTTTATCAAGGCTTTATTCTTGAAAAGTTATCTATAACCTTCTAGTAATCCACTCCAGTAGGCAATTGTCTTTCAATGGAGTGCAAAGCTAACGCTGACAATCCTCACCCATTTTAGAATGAAGATACAGTTTCATGTGTGTTGAGCTGGCTAAAGGATCATTCTATAACAGCGGTAGTTACTGGTAGGGTTAGAGGAATGTGGTGCAACATTATGATTAATGAAACACATCATTGGTGATCATGAATTCAAGTACATTATGGATGCGGTTAGTATCCATTATCTCTTTGAATGAAAGAAACCCTTGTATGAATTCAATTTGACTAGGGGTGTCATCTGAGTATATGTCTACAAAAATTAATTTGTCCACATCTGCATTGTCAAAATGCTTTTGATCTAATGTGCTAAATTTGGACGGCACATCTTTAAAATGCTCAAATCTTTTACCCGTATAATTCAGAAAAAAAATCCAAGGTCATTGAATAGGATCCAAGTATGAATTTATTTTGAGCATCAAATATTCCTCCCTCCTCAGCAATTTCATCATGGAATCTTTTTTTTTCACATTTCTGTGCTGCTCATATTCCATATGAATACATTCTCAAGCCATCTTGGTTGCTTCATCCTCTTTGAACTGAGATTCATATTCATTTTGCATGTTTTTCAAAATGCCAAATCACATAAGTTGTCATTACCACACCTAAACTACTTTTCTGCAAATATACTGATAAATTAAAAGCCCTGTCTAGTATTTTACTCTAAAATATAAGAACAACAAAAAACTTGTAAGTACCAAGTGTTTCTAGAATACTCTTTGCCTAGGCAAGATGTTAGATAGTTTTTTCTCTCATCATCCGAATTCTACTGCTCACTTTCTGGGTGCCCATCTAGTATCACTGTTTCTTTAGAGTCAGTGCAAAAGATATGCATATGATTGTGCTGTTCTTCAAGTATTGAAAGATGAGGTAAACTGCCAGGTACATACTTCCTACACAACCCAATTTAAATATTGCATCAATTAGAATCAAATTTCAATTACGTGTACAGCATTGTGTAAAGTGTGCATTTGGAGAAATTTGCCTATTTTTTTGTCAGGAAACCACATATCACTCTCAGCTAGGTACTGGTTCCATCGTAAGACTGACCATATCTAAAGTAATAGATTAATAAGTACCAAAGTTTTTGATTGGAGGAAGAAGGTTGAAGGAATTTTTAGTCTCTGAAAACCACCATGATTTATAAACTTGTCACCAGAAAAATAAGAGGTTTTTGAAAAGATTTTTTTTTATTTTTCCCCAAAATCTTGGAATATTAAAATAAGATTCCCTCAGATTGTTTGAGAAATCTTGAGAGCTCTGGAATTTAAACACTTCCAAATACTTATGAACACATATGGCAGCCAAGTTTTGAATTTTGTTAAAATCCCATTTAGTGGGGCACCTTATCCGACAATTTTAGGCCAATTGTGTATTTAGCAATAAAAGAAAATAAACTCGGTACACTCCTAGACAAAAGCATTCCAAGAAGAAAAAAAAAAAAGAAAAAAAAGAGGAATAAAATTAATTGGATATTTAGCCTTCATGAACTTTCAATAGGTAGCCTATGGTAACCATTTTTCTTTAAGTAAAGTACTTGGCCATTTGAAGAAAAAAATAAACCCAAATCTAATTCATGAATAAATACATTTGCTGAAACCATTTACTTCAACTTCAAGAGTAAGGGTCATGGTTTTCAAAATAAGATGCACATCTATTAGCAATTCAAAATCAACATTTTTAATAATCAAAAATTATCATTGTTTATATTGATAGCGGTGGTAATATTAAATGGTGGTATTTGATAGAAATCATAAAATGACATCTAATATTTCCAACAAAACGTACCAGATACCAACCAGTCCAGCTAGGCCTCATGCAAATTTAAGAGGGATTGTATGAGCAAGTGGAAAAAGAAAGAAAAAAATAAAAGAAAAAAAGAAAAAAAAGAAAAAGAAAAAAAAGAAAAAAAAGAAAAAGAAAAAAAAGAAAAAAAAGAAAAAAAAAGAAAAAAGAAAAAAAAGAAAAAAAAAGAAAAAAGAAAAAAAAGAAAAAAAAAGAAAAAAGAAAAAAAGAAAAAAAAAAGAAAAAAAGAAAAAAAGAAAAAAAAGAAAAAAAGAAAAAAAAGAAAAAAAGAAAAAAAGAAAAAAAAGAAAAAAAAAAGAAAAAGAAAGAAAAAGAAAAAGAAAGAAAAAGAAAGAAAAAGAAAAAGAAAGAAAAAGAAAAAGAAAGAAAAAGAAAGAAAAAGAAAAAGAAAGAAAAAGAAAAAGAAAGAAAAAGAAAGAAAAAGAAAGAAAAAGAAAGAAAAAAAAAGAAAAAAAAAGAAAGAAAGAAAGCAGCCTTAGACTAATCAACCCTCTGTTACTGAAAAGAGGAGTGCTCAATAAGTGTACCAGATTATATGCTTTAATCTAGAAATGTACAATTGTTTGGCTAAGCCCCCCCCCCCCCAAATTAAGTAACTGTCTGTCATTCATACCTGAAACTAATAACAAAAATTAACATTCAGGATAAATTTAATGAATGACAAAAATATGAATGGAAAAAAAAGAGAGGAAAAAAAAAAAAAGAGAAAGAAAATTAACACAAAAAGAATTTTGAAAATTTTATTGTGGAAGTATACATATATATTACAAAAACATACAAAATCTGATATAGGAAGTTGTTGGAAGAGTTATTTACAAAAATAAGTTTTATAGCATTCAAAATGATTTTTGTCTTTTTATTTTGTAAAAATGTCAAATGTGACTGTAGAATAATTTTCTATTACCTAAACATAATACTATTCCTTCATTTTTAATCTATGAAAGTTAATGGAATGATCATAAGTCCCTTTTCCATGGAATAATTGATACCAAGTTATGATGTAAAGATTCAATATTGTTATTTTGATACACAACACATTAAAGTTTAAATTCAAGATGCTTTTTTTGTGTAGCTCCTCCCACACAATTAATTAAAGATAAAACCTTCAAAAGATAATAAAACTGACAGGTTACGAGTTCTCAATGTTTTTTGGGGACACATGCCACTATGTTACTAAGAATCTGTGAGAGTAAGCAGTGTCAAAAACAATAGCTAATCCAAAGTTACAATTTTTAAATCAATGAAAATAAGCCTAGCCTTCATTTACTCAACTAAATACAGCTCAGAAGTAACAATGTTAGCCACACAATGAAGATTACTGATGAGATATCCAAGGTGACTTGGTCTTATGTTAACAGAAAATTTGAAAATTAAATGCCTTCCTGCAAAATTGATGCCGCATTTGCAGATACCCCCCCCCCCAATAAAAACAACATAATTTAAATGTGAACCACAATTCAACAGAACAAGTTTAAAATGACCCACAGTTTCTTTCCAAAGTTGTGACCATTTTGAAGAAAATAATTCTGGCTATTTTTTGGGCTACAAATATCTTTACTAATTGTTTAATGGTCAATTAAGATCTGAATGTAAGCCAGAGAAAAATGCATTTTCTCTGAAAATATCAGTGCTGCTTATTAATAATACAATGATACTAATCTTTCAACCATTTCAGGAATTGTACTATCTTCTTTAAACAGAAGTTTTACAAAACATTATCTAAAAAGCTTCTCACATTTTTAGGACTTTAGACATAATATTTGAAATTAAAAATTTTTTTCTACTTGCTGATTATTTGACCAATAAAAGGACTTTTTTCAAACTTTGAGCATCTATTTTATGACCATTTGAATTAAAAGCAGTTATTCTGGCTAAGTGCTTAAAATTTAACTCATATCTCACTAATAATTTTTATTGAGTGTTAGAGATGTGCAAATGTCTGCTAATAAAGTATATATAAACAACAGGGAACTCAGAAATTGAGTTTAAAGGCCCAAATTGAAACTTATGGCTTTTTGGATACTTAAGCAATGCTGATTTTAAAAGGTGCATATCTGGAAGGGGCTCAACTTTTTGTGTGCCTGCTAAACTACTGCTTCAAAATATTTTGGTTACTTCTTGTCAGAGTTGTCAATTTAGATATTTATAATTTTAGATAAGAGATCTATAATTTTTAAAATTATTTTTATTAGATAATATGGGAGCTGCTGATCCCCAAAACAAGACACTGCATCACCTGGTGTGCTGGCTATCATATCTTGCAAATGTCACACTGGAACAATAGCTGGTCAGTGAGTAATCATAGTGCTTGCACACACAGGCAGGCATTGTTGCAATTGTAGTTAGATGATATTTGTCAATTAAAACAAGAAACAAGTGTCCAGTCACTAATTTCATATAGGTAAATTTGTGCGGGGGGGGGGGGGGGGAGAGAAAAGAATATAAAAAATTCCTAATTTGGGGCACCATAAATAGCACCAACTTTCAGTAAACCTACATACTGCATTTTTCAGCATATAAGGGTTGCTTTTTTTTTGTCTTTTGTAACAAAAGTGGAATACTTTATCAGTTGTTTACTAAATTAACTGTGATATGCAAATAGTGTAAGCAACCAGCCACCCAGGGGGTTAATATAGATTTGAATAGATGAGCAGTAAAATAACTGGATAGAATAGGGGGGGGGGCGATGAAGATGGGTGGGGGGCATTATTTTTTTCTTTCCCAGAACACACCAGCAAAAATTGAGATGTGTCTTATATGGTGGTGAGCCTTATATGCCGGAAAATACAATACCTATTTGTTTATGAATGCCAATAATTATGAAAAAAAATTTTTGCCCGTCTGTGACATTTCATATTGTGAACATAATGTCAAACTCAGAGCTATAAAACATTTCAAATCCATCCAGCAGCAAAAACTACAAGAGAAAACAATGATCAAATTGTCAAAAAGAATAAAAAGTGGAATACTTGGGGAAAATAAAATCCTAGCACCTCATTTTATATGAAAAAAATTCTTTTTGAAGTTTTATAATTCTTGTGATTAATTTGATATGTGTAAAATCTAAATTTTAGGTCTTCCATTCACCTAAAAGATGTTTCGAGATACTCATGTAGAAGGATAATCTTTTGTACTGTTGTCTTTTAGAGATTAAAACCAATATTTACAAATCTGGGAGAAAAAAAAAAACTGGCTTGACAAACATATTAGCCATTCAATATCTTAAAAATACAATAAATCTGGTTGGATAAGAAAAAGCTATAACGGCCAATAACAGTACTTCAAATATAAGGCACAGGATTGGCTTTGAAGAGTCATTTTCATTTTAATAAGAATGCAAAATGAAGTCATACTGGTTCAGATTATTCATCAACTGATTATAAAGTGTAGAGGCACCAGTAAATGTTTCAAAGAAAAAGGTGTCAGAAAAAGGGGGGAAAAAAAATCCTTGCACCTCATTTTATATAGACAAATTCTTTTGAAGTTTTATAATTCTTGTGATTAATTTGATGCTTGAAAGAGAACATGGATTGACTTAATCCCATGTGAATCATAATTTTTCTGTTAATATAAAAAGAGGAATCTAAATTTCAAGTCTTCTGTTCATATAAAAGATGTTTTGAGATACTCATGTATGAGGATAATTTTTTGTTTCAGAGATCAACACCAATATTATATTAATAAAAATGTCAGTCTTGGTCATTTTTTTCCCCAGATTTTGAAGTCCTTGAAAAGCAACTATCATTTTGAAAAGGGGAGGGGGGGGGTCATCAAAAGACAAAATGAAATATCTAAAAATAAATTTGCAGCCATCAAAATCAGATTAACCAATTACTAGCCTGAAAATCAAGAGTTATTTTATAAACAGTAGTTTGTTCATCCAAAATTTTGACCAAAATCCTTAATTTTGGAGTCAACCTAACTGAATTCCTGAGATTTTCTAGTATTACACAAATACGCATCTTACACGAGATAACAGAAGAATCAAATTTCTCTTCAAGAAGAAAAAAAAAATATGCAAGATTTTATGGAAAAAGTTGACAATTTGTCCTATATGATGCAATACAATTGATAAGAAAGTCATCATTTAAAGGGAGGCAAATTTCCCTTTGATGGGCCTGGCAAGCTGGAAGTGGATTGTGGTAAACAGGAGAGTAGACGGAGAGAGGAAGAAAATGACTGCCGTATCCACTTCCCCAGGACACCTCAAGTACACTTGGTAGATAGAATAAAAATAGAATAAAAAAAAGCATCTATCAAAAAAAACAAAAAAAAAAACGTGGTGAATTGAGGTTTAGGATTTAGCAATTTTATGTTGATGTGCTCATCAAAATGAACAAGATGAAAGAAAAGAAGTTTCTAGTAAATCATCAAAATCCTAGAATATGGAGAGTTTAGCACACAAAGCAATACCTAACAGCAGCAATGTTACATTCATCAGGTTGGTCGTCGAGCTGCCGGTAGTTCCAAATACATCATATACTGGTTCAGACACCTCTGGAAGAAGAACATTTTTAACAAACATTTTTAGCCAGTGTTCAAATATTTTGGTCAGATTATAAGGTGACATTTTTTTAACAGTTAAAAAAAAAAATAAAAAAAAAATTAGGTTCTGTAGAAAAAGCATTGCGAAGGATCAATAAGAATCTAAATCATCTCCAAGACGGTGGAAAATATCAAAGAAATGGCAATAGAACAAGTGGAACAATTCTATAAACACATCAGAACAAAACAAGTTAGGAAGTCATCAGAAGTTTGCAAAGTATCAGACAGAAGGACTGTCAACAATGCTTTTAAAATTTTGCTATGTATGCAATCCTCTCCCTGAAAAAATTTTGGGAATGATTTTTTTTTTCTATATATATTTTATATTTTTATATATTATATGATGTGACTTGATACATGGAATCTCTTATGTGGTTTGGGTATGGACTCCAATTTTCAAAATTGCTGAATTTGGCTCTCAAAATAATAGCTAAGTACAAGAACAGAAAGACCCCAACTGAATCAGGTTACACCAACTGTAAAAAGGAAATGAATTGAATAAAACCATTTCAGTAGTCAATAAATCAAACTCATTGCCCCTTTCCCTTTAATCTGTCACTAGAAAAATTACTTATGTATTGTCAAACTTATACTCTAGACACTTGCCACATAGGTATTAAAATCTTATCAAAATGTAACCTTCTGGTGAAGTGTCACAATTTGAAATTTTTTTTACATTTATTCCTGTCTTCCTACTTGAGGAGCCTCACCCTATGCCTAAGATTATCTTTTCATTTCTGCTTTTATCACAAGGGTCAGTCTGGATGTGGAATAAAGTTTTTTTAAAGATGGAAAATTTGTTACAATGTAGACTCACTTATAATGCAGTGGAAAATTATAGACTGACTTCCGTGTTATAACGGGTCTACAGTGTATCCATAATCTAGACATACTTGACAGTGTTATTATCAAACGTGGTTTATCAAGTAATCAACTGCCTCTCATACTTTGAAAATAATGTTCAACTTTTCTTGATATGGAAGGTCACAATTTGATATTGATAAAATGTTTAATCATTATAGTTTTCAATTTTACTGATTTATCTTCCTTAATGGGTTTAGCAAACCATTAAAAATTGTGACCAGACTTCCCAGTGTCTACCCAGCACCGATAAGTGTCACTGACTTACACATGGTTATCCTTGCAGTTGAATGCTTACTCAGGGCAAACACCAATAAAAACAAACTATGGAATTGAAACAATTGAGATACAAAAATTACACCCCCCTCCACTTGGTATTCTTAGGAACTGATATGAAGTGAAGGGGAGACAATTTCGGTTACAAAATGGTCAGCAATATGCTTGTTTATTCATTGGTGTAAGATTTCTTCTAAGCAAAATATGTACACATACATCTTTTTTATTTACCAGTTCCTAAGAACACCATGAGGAAAAAAAAAAAAAAAAAAGGGCAGGGTTAACTGCCCCATACCATTCCAACATGATGGTTCAGTCAGCAACTTTTCTATGGGTCTAAATAACCCTATAAACAAACAAAAACACAAACAAAATATGCTTCTGTGGCACCAGAAATGATCAGTAACATGATTATGACCCAAGGATTTCTCCCATGCAGAAATAGACAGCAGAATGAGGACTATCTGCCCCCATGCTTTGATCCCAGCATTCCGAACACTACACATTTACAATACCCACCTGAAGGAGGCTGTAGGGTACAATGGTCATAATGATGAGTTCAAAAGATGAATCAAGATGAGGAAAAGTCAGAAAAAAATCTATACAAGTATCTATTGTTTCAGAAACTTTAAAATTAGTTGTTTTTTGATTTAATGATATTTTCTAGATACAGATGAATAATCGATATGCCAACTTGGATAATAGGGTAATTTTCCAATAGATGAAATTTGAGATTTTCCGTATGAATTGATTTATAGATTATCCCATTGAACTTCACGAGCTGTGAATATGCAACTCGGTTGATATATCAGAGTTTTAAAATGCCTCATATTCATATCAACTTTGAATGAACAAAAACAGAACATTCGATAAATTTTCATGTAAAGATTTTTTTCAAGATGATTACTAGATGAACAAAAACCAATTAGGTTTAAAACAAAATCTATCAATACGGTAAGTTTAAACAGTGAATACTATTTACAGAGGAACCGTTAGGAATATTCAAGAGAAATTTCATTTTGAATCACTCACCTTCCAAAGAGATTTTCTGTTCACGAACACCTTTTGCATTGTTAGCCTTGCAAACATAGACACCATAATCCTCTTTCTGCACATTTTTTATTATGAATTTGCTGGTAATTCTATTGAAAGCTCCCACGATATGTTTTTGCTCATAACTGCAAAATATACAAGCTAGTGTGAGCATACAAAGATAACTTTAAAATTTAATTTTGAATTACCTGCAAAATTCGAATATTTCTTTTCAATTTGTTTTAAATGGAAAATCAATACACCACAGATCGATGTACATGAATATTTCTGACTAACATTTATAAGTTATACATACTAAGCTTCTCAAATTAAGGGGGTTTCAAGAAAGTTGAATTTAAAGACAAATGATTCCAGTGAAATTTGAATTAGAAATCCATCATTTTTTCTACATTAAATTTTCTAGTTATATATCTCTGATCTTCATTTGCCACACTTTATATAATTATCTGATTTTTTTCAACCCAGAAGATTATTATAATTTAGCAATGTCAGGTAACAATGTGAGAGAGAGAGAGAGAGAGAGAGACACACACCGACAGACAGAGCATTAACATTTGCATATTCCATGCATGTACTCGTGAACAAATCGTGGTGTAATATTTGTATACAAACAATTATAATAAAAAAAAGAAAAAAATTATTAATTGTGAATTATTCAAGAAAATAATCAAGTCAATTTTTGATCATCTAAGATGTAAACCAAATTGTGCACATTTAATACAGAATCAGTAGACAACTGAAAGTGAGCAGGTTTGCCCAGAATAATATAAAACTAGAGACCAATGAACATTAATTGTTTTGCGAAGTAGAGAGAATGGGATTTGTGTACTCTCATCTCTTTATTCAACAGAGAAAAATGCATCACCATGACTTTATGAAATATAATTCTTGGAACAACACAATTTATTGTTGACTCTAATGGTAATCTATTAGTACATATATACAGATATTTGAGAGAGAAGAAGAAATCAAACGAAGAATCACACTAGGATGGCAAGCCTTTGGCAGAGCTAGCTCAACCTTAAAAAATAATGAGATCCCATCAATCCTAAAGAGAAAGGTGTACAACCAATGCATCCTCCCAATAGTCACTTATGGAGCTGAAACATGGAACTTAACCAAGAGACAGACCCGTAAGCTGAGAACCATGCAACGTGCACATGAAAGAATAATGCTGGGCCTCACATGGAGAGACCACAAAACAGCACAGCACATCCGGGAAAAGACAAGAGTTAGAGACATCATAGAATCCATAAAAAATCTCAAATGGCGGTGGGCTGGCCATGTTGCAAGAATGGCTGACAATCGATGGACATCACGACTCACAACATGCATTCCCCGAGACCACATGCGCAACCGAGGCCGGCAAAATGTTAGATGGAGAGACGAGCTAGACAAGTTCAGGAAGTACTGGCTCCGTGACGCCCATGATAGAGAATTGTGGCAAATCCTGGGGAAGGTCTATGTCCAACGACGGACGCTAAAAGACTGATGATGATGATAGGTCTGTCCCTGCTCGCCTTCCAAACGGTGCATTGTAGCCAAGTCTTGAATAATTTACCCCCAAAAAGCACCAACTTGAAGAACAATGGGACCCTGGACTTCTATAAATGTAATTGAAAGCAAATTCATTTTCGACATAGAAAATAACTTTCCACAAGAATCCAATACTGTTTAATTATGCCAAATATACCTTCCTTAACAACAATTCTGCATTATTCATAGCTATTTTTCAGCTTGAGCTATGCTGGGCATACTGCTTGTATTTGTATACTAGCAAGACCCCCTCCCCCCACCATACACAGAGGTTTAGTTACCAATATTGGTGTTTATAATCAGAAGCAAACCCTGAAGAAACTTTATGAATGTTACAATCTGTTTATAGTTACAATAAAATATTTGAAGACAAAAAGGTTAAGTCTATGCATCTTCACATTGCTTACAAAATTTTGACCATGATATTATAATTGTGTATGTTTATTTTTAATTTTTTGACTTAATTTAATAGCGAATTATTGATAAAAATCAAAATAAATAGATATCCTGATAGTAAACACTTACACACTAGATATGGTTGAATACACACAGAAGATTGATGCAGTTTTTAGAGAATGAATTATTGAGCAAAAGTGAATTTAAACTTTGCAATGTGAATATTTCACTTGAGTACTTGGTGTTTTCTAATAATTCATAAATACCACTTCCTTTTTTTTTTTTCTTCCAGGATATCATGTAGACAAACAGTATTTCTTTGAATTTCCCCAAAAGTGGGAGGCAGTGTGTGAAATTGTAATTAGGTGAATGACAGTCGACACATTTCAAAAAAAAAAAAAAAAAAAGAAAAAAAAGAAAAAGGAAAAAGGAAAAAAGAAAAAAAGGAAAAAAAGAAAAAAAAGAAAAGAAAAAAAGGGAAAAAAGAAAAAAGAAAAGAAAAAGGAAAGAAAAAAGAAAAAAAAGAAAAGAAAAGAAAAAAGAAAAAAAAAGAAAAGAAAAAAGAAAAAAAAGAAAAGAAAAGAAAAAAGAAAAAAAAGAAAAGAAAAGAAAAAAGAAAAAAAAGAAAAGAAAAGAAAAAAGAAAAAAAAGAAAAGAAAAGAAAAAAGAAAAAAAAGAAAAAAGAAAAAGAAAAAAAAGAAAAAAGAAAAAAGAAAAAAAAGAAAAGAAAAGAAAAAAAAAGGAAATAAAAGAAAAAAGAAAAAAAAGAAAAAAAAAAGAAAAAAAGGAAATAAAAAAGAAAAAAAAGAAAAAAAGGAAATAAAAGAAAAAAAAAGGAAATAAAAGAAAAAAAAGGAAATAAAAGAAAAAAAAGGAAATAAAAGAAAAAGGAAAAAAAAAAGAAAGGCAAAATTGTATAAGATCTTAGGTATCTGTGTCATTAGTTGGAAAAAAAAAAAGGATAGATTAGCAAAAATGAGATAAAAATCACCTGTTTATATACATCTTATAGAACTATAGATATTTTTCAATAAAAACCGCAAATTTTTTATTGAATAATTCAATTATTTTGGGAAATTCTCCTTTTATTCTTCCACTTTTTACCCAACATTAGAGAGTTGATTTTCCTGCAACATTTATATTACGAATATAATTAGTGAAAAAAGAAAAAAATAATTAGAGGAGAAAAAAAAAGAACAATAATATTGCTGGAAGTATTCTTTTTCCCCGCTTTTGTGAGTATAGAAGGCTAGAAAGGTCAAATCTTTTTGGAGTCTACAGACAGACATATTAATTTTCATTTTGAGTTGGGGTTTAGAGGAATCTAAATAAGAGTACAACCAAGCATTACATTCTCGTAGGTATATAATTGTTCATTTCCCATTGGAGAGTGGAAAGTAAAAGTGTATTATGAATCATTGTATCTTAAGTGGCGTCTATTTCATCTCACCAAAACATCTTTCCTTTCCATTCACCGAGGAAAAATATCATCCATCACATTTCTTTCAATGTCATTAGTTCAACCCAGCAAGGTGTCTTTTCTTTTACCTTCCACACCCAAACCTAAAGAACTTGAAACAAACATGATGTATCACACTCTGCGATTAAGGATTTTTGTTTAATATTTTACCAATAGGAGAGGCTTTTCTGTTTTTCAGGGTTTATTGCTGTTATGCTTTTGTCATTTAAAGTTTAATTTCAAGTTGAAAATTCAATCATGCTTTTGATTACCATTTTTTTTTTAAAGCTTGTGTCAATAAGCATGTCAATAGCCATTATTGATGTTATGCTGATGGAAAAAAAAAAAAAAAAAAAAAGAAATGCTGAATTAAAACAGCCCTATTTTCAATTTTTCCCTCAAAAAGTCTGTGATAGTAGCTTCCTTTTTTCGATAGAAAAAGAAAAATTCAAGACTGAAAACTTAGAGGGACCAAAGTACACAATATTGGAATTCGGACACTTCTCTCATTTCTGGCAAATAACAAAAACAATTTGAAAGGTTAGCCTTGTTGAATAGTTATTTTTTGCTTATCATACTATTGATATGCTTGCCATGATTACGTTGAATAAAATAAGTCAAAACAGAAGAGAGAATTTTGTAGCAACTGTAGTTAATTTCAAATAGCATATTTTTCTTACATTCAAATAATATACAGTAAACAATCCTCAATACAACAAATTTTGGCATCAACCATCAACCAACTCATAACTATCTGAACTAACTTCGGATTTACTGAACAAAGTTTGAAAAATGTGGCAAACATGCGGACCATAAAGTTTCGACACAATAACATTTTCATGGACCAAAATTTGATCCATCCATAAGATTTTTTTTGGTCTACCTCAGTTGTGAGCAGGAATTGTCACATACTATATTGTTTATCTTTTGATGAAGTTTCATGTCTCTTTTTTATTTCATTTTATTTCCACAAAATCACTAAATATGTAGTTTTGATTTCATCAATTTCAATTTAATCTGGACAAAGATGCAACAATAAAAATTTGCTAATCCTAGATAAGCGGTATAAACCATTTTGATCATGAAAAACAGTATTTTGAACATTCTAACACAAATACATAAGTTTACAATAGTTTTCAACCAATTCATTCGTTCTAGTATTCAATTATTTTAGGATTGCTCAAAATAAGTGAATCAATAGCATTTCTTTTCTTTTTGACACAGCTAGTGGAAAATATTGCTAATACTTTGAAAATACAATGAGGGGCAAGTGAACTGCCTTTGGACTTACCAAATGATGCTCATTAAATGCCAAACTACTGAACCTTAATTACCAAGTGAGGAGCAACCGTCAGGTAAAACAAACTTTCAGCTTTAATGGACACCCTTTCCCCCCAAATGAGTTTGTAATAGCAAGGGTTTTCTATACTAATATTTTTTATAAAGTTAATTTAAAATAACATATGATGGGCTCCATGACAGCGCAATATTTAAATTTTTTTAAAAAATCAGAAAGGGGAAAAATGGTAATCCTGTATAATGTAAGAAAAAAATAAGGCAAATATCGACAGACCACACTCTGGAGAATCGACGGGGGGGGGGGGGGTCGACGACGACTCATTTTTCATCTAATATAACATGTATCATCAGCTAAAATCAAGGGAAGTATTCTGAATAGCACCCAATTCAATATGAGTAAGTGTTATAAGAAATGATTCAACTTTTTAGAACAAGGAATATCCTACAAAGGCTATAACGTTGTAAATAAAGGAAATTATAGACAAGGAAAATATTCTTCTCTTATACACAAAGAAGAAAGAATGTTATACAAGGCTAGAATGGAATTTTACTCACTTGCTAGACTGCTTATCATAAACTGATCCCAGTCTTATCCAGTTCACCTGTTTAGGTCCAACTTCAGGGTAGGCTTCAATAATGCAGACCAGTGCTACTCTGTAACCAACAGCCTGATAGACAGGGGTTTTGTCTACCTCTATGATGGGAGGAACTGTTTGTGGCAGGATAAAGAAGAAAACAAAAAAAAAATCAGTTCTTTTCAGAATATTCATTTGAAAGTACAACAGTATCATAATACTCAGCACAAAAACTATTTTAAGATAGTAGGGAAAATTGATCACCGTGTTAACAAATGAGTTCATCCACTGCTACCACGTGTTCATTAACCAATTGCATCAGGAAGGAATTCAGCCGATTACTTCATTCGTCAAGTAAGTGTCCAGTTCCCTTTAAATGCAACCACGTATATCTATCGTGTGGCATAATTTATTCAACAAAGTACTAACAATAAAATGTGAAATTTCATTAAAAAGCCTCAGAAACATTTTTAACCCTAACAGCATAATTTGATATTGATTTATATATTAGACTTATTTGATTTTTAATTATTTGTCCAGGAATAGTTCATATTAAATCATAGCCTCAATAGAGTTTAAAAAATAAACAATCATATAGAATTCTACTTACATCTTACTAACACTGATACTATTCTTTTGTCTTCTCCAGCTTCATTAGTTGCTCGACAAATATATTTCCCCCGATCAGCTGGCCCAATGTCAGATATAGGGAGTTTGTTTGACTGAAATAAGAAAGATCAAAAAAGTTAACACATAATAATCCAATTGAAAATCAAATAAACCGATAATTTAATAGAGTAGCCTGTATGTGTTTTATTTGTCCATATCAATATGAAGGATGCAAAAATTATGTCACCATACTTATTTTAGTCTTCCTGTACAGCATTATTAAAAGTATGAAGACACACATTTAAGCTTTCATTTCATGAATAGTTCTGGCTATGGAAATGATTTTTTTCTCAAGTAATTGGGTGTTATGAAATCTGGTGCTGTATTTCAATTATTCCCTGCAATAGTTTTTGTCATCTAGAAAAGCTATTATTAGAGATTCATGAAAAAAAAAAAGAGATAAAAATAAAAAAAATAAAATAAAATAAAAATCTTTTTCAAGTCATCATTCACAAATGTGACTTTTCTTTCAGTGAAACAAATGTTCGAGATAAAAAAAAAAGAAAAAAAAATTCAACTATTGAAGGTGAGTTTTTTTTTTTCAAAACTTGTGAAGTTCCATCAAAGGAAATATCCTGATTTACGGCGTAAGCTACTTCATTATTTTAATCTTTGGTAAGCACTAATTAATATTTGAGTCTTAACAGTTCTGCTGCTGTTAAAGTAATCATATTTGCAAAGGCTGACTAACCAACCAGGGCAGATATTGTAATTCCATTTATGTTAAATATAATCAGAAATGATGTTGAATATATACATAGAATAAAAGCTTATTTTTAGTCATTTTATGCACTCAGAAACTAAATATGTTTAGTAGTTGGGGGGGGGGTGATGAAGCACTGAATTTTTTATTCATAATTTCTTTCAGCACTTACTCTGTTGTGCATTGAAAATCCAGAGAAAGTGGTCAGGAATTAAGGCAAGTGATACTGACATAAAGTCATTATTATAAGCATGATAAACACAAAGATAGATCCAGGCCATTTCTATAATGTTCACATGCCCCTGGCAACACAAATTTTTGTAATTATTAAATAAGAACCTCACTTTTGAAAAAGAGCTTCATTTGAGGGGTGTATGTCAAAAATATAAATTCATAGTTTATATATATATATATGTGTGTGTGTGTGCACACGAATAATCTAAAAGATATTTAATCTAATCAGTGTTCGCAACTTGATCAAGACTTATTTCTTGGAAGAGTATCACTGTTTCCACTTGTGTTCCAAGTGCTGATCATAATGTTCTCTCTATCATTGATTCAACAGATTGCGAAGAATCAGATGTAAAGAACGAAAGAAAGTTACCCATAATTCCTTGCCTCCATTTGGCAAGTCAGCTCTGGCCAATCTGGTCCATTTAATTGTAGGTTTAGGACGACCAATCGCACCACAAGTTAGGATCAAATCTTCTCCAATGTCAACACTTGTGTCACTGCTAGTCCTCAAGTCTACGATCTTCGGTTTTTCTGAAAATACCAAAGAGAAGGTGATATACAATGCTGTTTGAATATATCATCCATTCAAAAGCCAAAAAACCTCAGTAAGTCTAAGCTGGGAGTTCTCATTAACCCCCTTTCCTTTCTAATAATGCTTTTGTTGAACTCTGAAAATTCTGTTGAGTATCAGTGTTTGGATTTAAAAAAAAATTTGGTACCATATTGGGCAGTGGCCTTCAGTGCTCTGCCCTTGATGTGCAAGTCGGGTTTCTACACAAATCACTGACTTTATTTTGTATTAACTTTTGTAAAACTCAGCCAATTTGTAGAGACCTTCATTGTGAAAAACTTTTTTTGAACAACATTAACTTACAAAATTTGTTCTGAAAAATGATATATTCAAATTTTAACTGCAAACGATATAATTCTATGCATATCTAAACTGTAGAAGTGAATTGCTTAAAATTCTACATACACATAATTTGATCTGGGGAAATTTTTTTCCTTCAACTAGAAAAAAAAAAGAAGAGAAAAAGGAGAAAAAAGGAGAAAAAAAGAAGAGAAGAGAAAAAGAAGAAAAAGGAGAGAAAAAGAGAAGAGAAAAAAAGAAGAAAAAGAGGAAAAAGGAAGAGAAAAAAAGAAGAAAAAGAGGAAAAAAGAAGAGAAAAAAAAGAGGAAAAAAGAAGAGAAATAAGAAAAAGAGGAAAAAAAGAAAGAAATAAGAAGAAAAGAAAGAAAGAAATAAGAAAAAGAAAGAAAGAAAGAAGAAAAAGAAAGAAAGAAAGAAGAAAAAGAAAGAAAGAAAGAAGAAAAAGAAAGAAAGAAAGAAGAAAAAGAAAGAAAGAAAGAAGAAAAAGAAAGAAAGAAAGAAAGAAGAAAAAGAAAGAAAGAAAGAAGAAAAAGAAAGAAAGAAAGAAAGAAGAAAAAGAAAGAAAGAAAAAGAAAGAAAGAAGAAAAAGAAAGAAAAAGAAAGAGAAAGAAAGAAAAAGAAAGAGAAAGAAAGAAAAAGAAAGAGAAAGAAAGAAAAAGAAAGAGAAAGAAAGAAAAAGAAAGAGAAAGAAAGAAAAAGAAAGAGAAAGAAAGAAAAAGAAAGAGAAAGAAAGAAAAAGAAAGAGAAAGAAAGAAAAAGAAAGAGAAAGAAAGAAAAAGAAAGAGAAAGAAAGAAAAAGAAAGAGAAAGAAAGAAAAAGAAAGAGAAAGAAAGAAAAAGAAAGAGAAAGAAAGAAAAAGAAAGAGAAAGAAAGAAAAAGAAAGAGAAAGAAAGAAAAAGAAAGAGAAAGAAAGAAAAAGAAAGAGAAAGAAAGAAAAAGAAAGAGAAAGAAAGAAAAAGAAAGAGAAAGAAAGAAAAAGAAAGAAAGAAGAAAAAGAAAGAAAGAAAGAAGAAAAAGGAAGGAAGAAAAAGAAAGAAGGAAGAAAAAGAAAGGAAGAAAAAGAAAGGAAGAAAAAGAAAGGAAGAAAAAGAAAGGAAGAAAAAGAAAGGAAGAAAAAGAAAGGAAAGAAGAAAAAGAAAGGAAAGAAGAAAAAGAAAGGAAAGAAGAAAAAGAAAGAAGGAAGAAAGAGAAAGAAGGAAGAAAAAGAAAGGAAGAAAGAGAAAGAAGGAAGAAAAAGAAAGGAAGAAAGAGAAAAAAGGAAGAAAAAGAAAGGAAGAAAGAGAAAGAAGGAAGAAAGAGAAAGAAAGAAGAAAAAGAAAGAAAGAAAAAGAAAGAAAGAAGAAAAAGAAAGAAAGAAGAAAAAGAAAGAAAGAAGAAAAAGAAAGAAAGAAGAAAAAGAAAGAAAGAAGAAAAAGAAAGAAAGAAAAAGAAAGAAAGAAAGAAAGAAAAAGAAAAACAATGAAAAACAAACAAAAAGAAAAAAGTTTTAGTCTCAGAGAGGAAAAAGATTTTAAAAGTCAAAACAAAAGATCTATATTAAAAAACGATTTTCCAGCACAAATATCCTGTGGTACAATTGGTTTATATGTTCATTTTGTAATCAGAAGATCAGTGATTTGAAACCTGCCAATGAATATTTTTTTTTTTTTAACAATAGTTATAGTTGGAGATGTGTATAAATATCAACATTGAAGAAAAGACGACCAGTAAGAAAAAATGCTCATCTACAATGTGTAAATATGATTGTGAAAACTTGAAGTATTCTTGTTCAGTATTCTCTAACATAAAATAGATGCAGTGGCCAAATTAATCTCATTTTACAAAATTCAGTTACATGCAGGTACATGCCACTATCATTTTGATTTTTCCTATCAAATACATACAGAAAACAGGAAAATGAACATAATATGCTTACCAATAACAATCACTGTTCGGTTGTCTTTTTTGTAGATTTTTGTCTGGATCTGCACACCACAAATGTATGGCCCCTCATCATCGATCTGGATGTTTCTAATGGTTAAACGCCAGGAAGTGGGCGTCATCGTGATGATTGTATACTTCTGAGGATCTCTGGAACTAGTGTGGGTGCCGATATTTATGTCAGTTCCATTGTTCTGGTGAAACCATGCTACCTGAGAAAATGCATAAATGATACAGAGGGTGAGTGTTTTAATACTAGTATTAGGGTTCAATATGTATTGGCTAATGGATACAACCATCTGAGAGAAGAAATCTCTTTCTAAAATTGGATTGTTTTTTTTCCAACACATTGGTAGATGACATTTTTCAGAGTTCATTTTATTTGCAAGAATAGCAAAATTTGTTATACTGATAGTTCTGCCATAGGTAGAAACTTGCCAGTATGGATCCAGTTGTGGATAACTTATAAAAGGGAACTTATTTTTCCCTTTAATCAGTTTTGTAAAATACCAAATACCATATGGTGTGATCAGCAGCAAAAGATGGCATCAATTTATGAAGATAGATCTGGATTAATAACCCATCATCTGACAGTTATTAGCAGAATTTTGACATGAAATTTTTACTATATAAGTAATAAATGGAGAAGCTTTGACCAAGGAGAAAAATTTGGAAAATAATACTTATGTGAAATAAATGTTCTTTTCATTATTAGTAACAGACTTATTGATGTGCCTACATATTTTGCTCTGGGTGTCTCTACTTTTTTTGGTAAGGAGAGTTTAAAGGCTTTTCATGTTGGTGTAAGCATGGAAAGATTGCTATCTGTTAATGTTCCATCATTCTTTTCCGCTTTATTGGATTAGAACAAATAACAACCCCCCCCCCAAAAAAAAACAAGATTAAAGTATTGACAAAATCTATATTTGAAATATAATGTCAGAAGAAACAAAAAGAACATTCATGATAATGAAAAGATGAGTACACAAAAGCAGATAAGTGTACAAGATTGTAGTTTTGAATTGTATAGTTGAAAAAATTCCTTTGAGAAAAATTTTAAAAAGGAATTTTTCACTTAAAAATTTTCAATTCTCTTTTAGAAATCTGCTTTTTACAATCTCAGAAACATTTCCAAGAACTGTTGACTATTGAACACATCATTTCTGTTGTTACCATAGGGTTTCAAATTGGCTTCTTTTTTCTTGGTTTTTGAAACCAGAAAATGGTTTTATCTATGCATAATACATACAGCAAAAGGCAATAGAGGAGGTGAAGGGGAGTTGGTCATTGAATGCCAGGATGTCAAATGCTGATTTTGAAAACAATTATGTCCTAATAGTTTCGTTAAGAGTATTTGAAAGAGTTACAGCTGATAAAAATTGATCTTTAGTGAAAAAATCACAATTTTTATGTCTATTTGCACATTTTCTGGGGCAACTTTTTTAGCTTACTATAATTCACGTGAAATATAATTCACATGAGAGATTTATATCTACAACCAATAGTAGTAATTGGACGGGGGGGGGGGCATTACAATTTATTAGTTTGAAAAAAAAATTCAATCTTTATATAATTTCTTGCATATCTTAAAATTAATATGTAAGTGCAGAGAGTAAATAGACCTATTAGTTTGTAAAAAAAAAAAAAAAAAAAATCTAACTGCATTCTTTTTGTAAGATTCTCGTCTTCCCATGGTCAAAAATCAAACCATTGTTTTTTTTCTTCAGTTAAATTGTTATTGCTTATAAAGATGTATGCAAATCTACTCCAATTAGAAAAAATATTTCATGAAAGACAACTTTAAATTCAATTTGATGACTTCAAAATACCTCAATTAAAAATGTCAATTTCAAGAATTTGTTTACTGCTCAATTATCATAAAAATCAGTTCAACTATTTCACCCATAGTGGTACATTTTGTTTTTATATAAAGTTTAGAATTTTGAGATTTATGTCTAAATCTGAAGTTCTCACCTGATTCTCTGCAACTTTGTTGGTGACAACGCATACCAATGCAACATCAGAGTTCTTAAGTGCTGTTATAATCTTTTTGCCAGAATAATCAACAGGTTCCGTGATGGTAACAGTAGGGTCAACAGCAAAAGCTAGAAAATAAGAAACAATGATTATTTATTTAGTAATAAAATTGGCAAGATTCAATCAGTGACACTATAATATACATTGGGACCTTTCAGAGTCTAAGATTGGGAAAGAGGTGGGGGGGAAATTAGAATATGAAAAATGGGTTCAAAAGAAGGATGAAATCAAAACAATTAACAACATGAAACCACTTCTCAGATTTTACATTTCATCACCTCCTGTAAACCCTTCTAGATGAACAATTCACTTTTTCCTAATGGATTTTTTCTCACTTCCTCATCTCCATGTGCACACACAATAATTGAAAACAACCTGGATGCTCTCCAGTACACATTGTATAGTTGTATAGTTCTTAGTTTGAGAGCCAATCTTTTGGTTAGGTTCTATGATTCAGCTCTATAGGTGACTATCAGGTGGATGCATTGGTTGCAGATCCTCTCTTTCCAAAACTAATGGAATTTTCTTGTTCTGGTTGAGCCAGCTCTGCTAAAAGTCTGACAACCTAGAATGATTCTTTGCTTGATTTTTTATTCTTTTGTGAATTTCATGAAAATTTCTTGCCTTAAGTAGATGTAGTAGTCTTCTTTCTTTAACTCAGCGTTTTCAATTCTGATCATTGTGTCTTTGTCCTCAACATGTTTGTTGCACATTACATCTGTTTAACTGAAGTTCACGTGAAGTTCAACTATCTTCCTTTCTTCAATCAGTTCATTTAGCATTATTTGGGGATCATAAAGGTTCTCAATTAAAAAGATGACGTCGTTAACAAAGTTGAGGTTACTTAAGTATTTGCCATTTATTCCAATTCCCTAATTTTTCCTGTCCAAGCCTTGAAAGACCATTTTGAGACAGGCCGTGAAGAGTTTGGATGAGCTGGTGCCACCTTGTCTTACCCTCTTTTGAGCTAGAAGGGTTCAGTTTTCATGTAATCTGGTGAAGGAACTGCTGTGTTGGTAGATATGTTGCAAAACTCTGATATATTTACTGGGTCTATGCTTTGTCGTATTATAGCATCAATGACTTTTTTGATTTCTGCAGTGTCAAAAGCCTCTAAGAAGTCAACAAATGCTACAGTGAGTTGCATTTTATATTCTGCTGTTTCCTCTTTTGGTTGATACACAAAATGGAGATGGCCAATGATCAAGTAACTTCTGAGCCTTACTTTTCCCGTGGTTGGTTTTCATCCAGTGTTTTGGTGATTTGGTTGGTGATCTCTTGGCAAAAAAAGATTGTGCATGCAGTTGAATAGGCTTATTGGCCTATTGTCACTTAGATTTTTTGGTTTACCTTTCTTCACATAATAGCATTATGATTGCAGCATTCTAATCTTCTGGGACTGTACTCTAAGGCATTGAAGTTGAATAGATGAGTTAATTCTACTAGTTATCACTCAACCAGCTTTTATGAGTAGTTTGATGGTCATGCTATCTGGTCCAGGTGCCTTTACTTTTGTGATTGTTTGCTTCACCTCCTACAGAGTAACTTCTGGGAAGTCCTCGAACTGGAGACTTGTGTCTTCTAGATCTTGCTCGGTGGCCTTTGTTTGGAGGAATAGAGGTTTTTGTAGAATATTTGACAATTAAATCTCTACCTGTTGTTAGGTTGCTATTTTCTTAATGCACACAAGTAATTTACATTCTTTTTGTACTGATAGTCCTGTTAATAGTTTTGAAACCCTTACTTTTGATGATTTTCTTGATGGCTGCCATCGTGTATCTTTTGCTGTTCTCTTTGCTTCTTGGTTTTGTTTGGTTCCAATCTTTTCTTCTTGTTGGTGGATTGAGATTTCTTCATTTTTTTCATGAGATTCCTGTTCGATTGTTTGCTCTTCAACTTAAACCTATTGGTAACTCCAATTAGAGAGATGGTTATTCAATCTTTGAGCTCATTGATGTTGATGTCCTATTCTGTTTGTGTGTGGAACTCTTCTGTCTTTCAGTTCGAGAAGAACTACACTATGTGCACAGGAGAACATCGTGCTTAACATCACACAGAGTGATCACAAGACAGCATAATATATTAGAAAACAAACAGAGGTAAGAGATAATAAAAACCATTAAAAAAAACCCAGTTGGCAACGTCGTGTTGGTTATGTTGCAAGAATGTCTGACAACTGCAGGACATCACAACTCTCAGCGTAAATACCTAGAGATCGTATGCGAAATTGTGCCTACAAAAAAATGAAATGGCTTGACAATGTAGGTAAGTTCAAAAAGTATTGGCTCTGCGACAACCACGTTCGGAAAATTTGGCGAATCTTTTCAGAAGGTTAATTTTCAACAACGGACGTTAAAAGGCTGAAGATGACAACTTGGATGCTGCGTAGCAATAGTCTTCCTCGAAATATCAATAGTTTTGAGAAGTGACCACATACTATATGAATAATTCAGAAAAGAATTACCGCAGAAATAGCTTTACATTAAGACTAGCTGAAATCAGTTCTATTGGGACACTAGTATGAGGACGGAAAAGGGTTCAGTTTAGCATTATAGTTACATAGTAAACAGGACCGCCCTAGTGAGACCCGTCAAAAATCTTTTTGAACTTTTTCACTTTTCATTTTAAACATTTCCTTATGTCCACTGAGTATGCATGCAAAATTTGGTCGAGTTGATATTTGATGGGGTGCGGGCGGTGATAAACAGAATCAATTGTTCTTAATAGAGGACTATTGACTAAAAGATTCTTTAAAATGTTGATCAGAAGTGGCTTTAGATAAGTGTTAGTTGTTATTCAAATGAAAACTGCTTTACTAGGTTATTTTATTTTCGATGATAACATTCCTTAATTCTAAAAGAAGTTGACAAACTTATTTTTCGAGTTGAACGGGAAGTCACGGAAGCGAATTCGTAATTTAGATAAAATTGAACATTTTTCCAATATAAGAATACATAATGAAATCAAACAGGCAGAGAGGGTATTTATTTACCAATCTTATGAGTCGGATCTTTTCCACATGAAAATTGAAAGAAAAAAAAAAGAGAGAGCTGGAGTGTACAAAAATAAAAATAAAAATGTATCTTTGCAGTTTTACATAAATCCAAATGTTTTCCTATCCACTTCCGCCAACCGTGACCTCTTTTCGAAGTTTGAAAACTAAACAAAAAATGGGATGACAGAACTCTGATCAGGACTGCACAGTAGTGAACTCAATAAATAGCTGAATTCTCAAGAGAATTTTTCTTTAAAGAGAGGGAAAATGACCAAGGATACAAAAAGAAGAAATACATATATTTGTTGACTGTTAGGAACATTAACCCGCCAGCCATGTTAGATCTTACTCTCTCTCTACTTAACCCACATCATATTTCTCACAAATGTCACCAGAATTTGATACATTTTTTGAAATAAATGTAACTTTTATAAATTTTAAAAGTTTAAAAAATACGTTTAGTTAAATTTTGGAATGAAAAAAGGTTATTTACCTTTGTGAAATACAGTTATAAAAAGCCCAATACAGGTCACCACCCGTGTTAAGGTATTCATTGTCCTTAGAGTGTGTCACTGAGTCAGGTAGGTAAGCAATCAAGAGACACACCTGTAATACCTGGACAGGTGAAGCACGCATGCGCCTACAATTACTTCCTGCTTCCGATTACTGTCCGTCTTTTTGTGTGCCTCTTTTTCTCGTTATTATTATTATCATCGTATAAACTCATTATTTTTATTTGATATACTTATATTAGTGAAAGTTTGTGACCATGTTCGCCTTCTCCTCCAGTTAGATGTAATCATTCAAGGTACCACTATCATATGCAGGATTAGAGTGTGTGAAAAAATTGTGAAGGGGGTTTGAGTGGGGAGAGGATCTCTATTTACTACATAACTATAATGCTGAACCAGACCACTCTTTTGTGTCTGTCATCCAGAAGAAAACGCTGGTGATGTCCTGCTGCATCAAGACAATTTTTCATGTCCACTTCATTCTTTGGAGAAAAATTTGTCATGATTATGTTTTAACGACTCTGTCTATATTTTTCACTTTCTGATATCAAATTCAGGGGAAATTTTTTCACTTCTATTAGAGAGAAGGGAGGGGGAGGATATTTTTCACTTTTAGGAGTCAGATTGAAGGGTTTTTTTTTTCAATGTTAGGGGTTAACCAAGGGGAAGATTTTTCTTCCAATTTTAGGGGCCAAAATCAAGGGGAGGATTTTTTTTTCAATTCATTTTTTTTTTAAATTTTGGGTGTCAAACCCAAAACTGGAAAAAAAATCTCCCCACTCTGAGAGGAGATTTTTTTTTCACTCTGGTTCAAAATCTAGAGGAAATCTTTTTCTTTTTTAAGAGACAAAATTGATGACAGACATTATTTTTCACTCTCAGGGTTTTAAATTGGGAGCGGGGCTTCCCCTCATTTTTTGGGGTCTAAGTGGGGGCTTTTTTTGCTTTTAATATGTCAAATATGGGTGGGAGCCTTTTTTTTCAACACTTCATAGATTGAATCTGATACAGAACCTCTTTACACTTTTAGGGGTCAAATTTTTTCTACCTTTAAGGGGTCAAAAATGAGGAGGGGACTTTTTTTATTTTTATTTTCTTCAATGCGCTAAAGCAAGGGAAATAGTGTTGTCATATTTGCAGTTATTTCCCCTAAAGCAACACCAGGTATTATTAATAATTGTTTATATTTTTTTCTGGAAATTTTGAGAGTCTGGTATGGTTATTTGCACCAACAACAAATTTGCCATTCATGTAGAGTAGGTATTGCGGTCACAATGATGAGTGACTTGTTGAATGAGTGCATAAATTGGCTGTTATTTATCTAACCTGATGTGAAAATTTGTGCTTATTTATTTTTACATGTTTTATAGTACTGTGATAAAAACTTTCCAATAAGAAAAAGGAATAGATCAATATACTTCTTGGAGGCAAGAGATAATACATTTAAGAGAAAGATGTGGACATCTCCACTTTTGACAAGGCATCTTGTGTTGATAAAAACACCACCCAAAAAAACTTCCACCATGTAAATTTCATTGAGATGATCTTTGTATCATTACTAGTAGAGAGAAAGATTATAGAAAAAATCTGAATCCAAGTTCATGGCAATTTTGTTAGCTTAGGAATAGGGAATAGACTGAATGGAGATGTATTGTTTGCAATTTAACAAGTGATTAATCATTCTGTTTTGACTATTTTAATACAAGTTAGGAAAATTGGAATCTAGGAACAATTTTCATATCCCCTCAATAAACTACCTAAGTTTCTTTTCTGTCCTTCCCTTTCCTACTTTCTTATTAAATTACCTAACCTCCCTTTCTCACCATCTCTCTTCCTACTCGTTCAGTAAATTATCTATCCCCCTTCCTTCATCTTTCTTTCTGTATAAAATAAGGAATATTTGAATAAAACAAGTAATAATCTAATTCATATAATTTATAGTAATAGAAAAAGCACTATTCCAAATAAGTAATGTTTTAATTTATGTTATTCAGTGTAATAAGATAATATTTTAAAAGAATAAGCAGTATTTAGAAAAAATGAGTTGTACATTTTCATGAAAATTACTCTGGTCTGCTAAACCAAATCTTTACCCAGATTTTTTGCAAACCTGTAATTTTGTAACATAACAAAGATACAAGTCTTTTTTGTCTGTTTATTAAAAAAAAAATTTTTTTCTAAATCCACTCGCTCACGATTGGTCTGTTTTTTACCAATTAACCCATCAGAGTGTAATGAATGTAGATTGTGACAATTATGGTATAGATAATTTGCAGTGAACCCAGTGGGGTTGTTGTACATATGGGTTATGTACACAGTATAAACCAACTTCAATATTCAAAGTGTGTTGAATAACTCATTGGACAAAGAGGTGAATAGAATAATATATTTCTTTATTCAATAATAGCAACAACAAAGGATAGTTTATCTGCTTGGATTATCATGTTCCATTAGCATTCATAGAAGTCAGTATGAATGTAGGAAAGTGAAAGACTCCTTTACGTTGTGTAAGATTGTGTATGCTTTTAGATACACATATATATGTTAGGTTATGTATGTATGCAAACATATACACGTGTTGAAACACTAGGAAAGATTAGATTAGGGAAAAAGTTACTAATAGTTGATTGATGTGCATGTAAGTAAATGTATGTCATGCAAACATATGCATGTATGTATGTATGTTTGTATATATGTGTGTACTTTTTACTTTCTGGTCATTTAGTAAGTACAAGAATTCCAGGCATCAATGAACTGTGTGTGTAATATGAGAGAGCCAATGTTGCCAAGAGGCAGTAAGTTTGAGACTGACTGATGGAATCAGTGCCCCCCACCTCAAATTATTTTTGAATGATTGCAAAAATTCAATTTCAGTTTTTCTGTTGACATACTCGTCAATCATGGTGCATTTGCTGTTTGTATTGTCAGAAATGACCGTAGTAGTATTTTTGATTGTCTCACACTGGGATTGAATCTAGCATAGTGTAGTGGTTAGAGAATCAGACAGAATTACTGCAAATAATCTAATGGTTCTAGGTTCAATCCCAGTGTGAGATAATAATAATTCGAAAATACTACTACTACTAAGAGGGGAGTGTGGTCTATATACCCCCGTTCGTTAAATAAAAGGTTCGGTTCGTTACTTCCCCACACACCTACCAGGTGATACCTGATGAAGGCCGTAGAGTACAATGGCCAAAACGTATGAAAAACAACCAAGATGAGGATAGTCCGATTAATAATAGAAATAATAATAATACCTCATCTCAAAAATTCAGAGGGAGATTTTTCAAGTAATTGATGGTAATGATCATGGAACTATTTATTATCATCAATTTATCATATTAAGATAAACTCACATTTCTCGAAGGAGCAAGCACAGTGATTGTAGTTTACAAAACAAATAATTCAAACAATTTTAATTTTGCCTGAGGCAAAAATAAGGCCCTTAGCTTGCACACTGTACAGAAATGCTCAAGCAGGCAAGTCTTCCACAGAAAAAGATAACAAATGTGTTGACTTGAGGAAAGGAAGTAGCAGCTGTCCTGATGTGTATTTACATTTGTGAAAAATCATCATGATTCACTATGCCTCATGATTCAACTATATATACACACTTGAGTGAAAGTTTTTTTTAATCATATTTCTAAGGTTAAATTGCACAATCAACAATTTCATGAATATTACTTTTGGAATTTATGGATGAATCAAAATTATTATAGTTGAACCAGAAGTAGTTCAAAATATTAGTTCATACTGATCCACTAAATTTTACTTCTGCTTTTACCTATATAACCCATACATCATGACAAGATAGTGTAATCTTATGGACATTTGTGTTCCATTACAATTCTCTTCATGTTTTATCTCCATTGGAGATTCATGCTTTACTGTCCTTTTTTGAGTTATATAGATACTGTTTAATAATTTTTATAAAGAAATAAACAAGTTGGCATTTGACTGTACGTCTTTAGTTGAATTTCTCTCATGGCTAACCTGATTATGTTTTAGAAAGCCTTAATGTTTTTACTGAGAGAGTTTTAGCTAATTAACCTCTTGACTTGATTATTCAATACCAGATTGAACTGAACCTATGAGAATTTTTTACAACTAAAACTCTCACATCGATGATTAAGGCTAGTTCATGGTAAAATAAATGTGATAACTTTAGTCAGTACACTAATAGTCATGAAGATAGTAAATAAGACTGCGAAAGAAAATCTCTGTGATTTTGAAATGTTAGAATCAAATTTTTGGACTAATATGAATGAATTTTACATATTAAATAAGGAAAACTACTGATATTGAAGCAACGTAGTCATAAAAAAGGAATTTTTTTTTATGACTTCAAATTTTGACACTTCAGTTTTTCAATTATTGACTGTGATAGTGAGTTTTTATTAGAATTAGAAGTTTCACAGAATATACTTGAGTATATATTATGTATATATTCTAAATAAATGATCGTGTGCGTGTATGTGTTCATGCATGTATGCAATTGCCGATTGAACCACCATTGCCACCAAAGGTGGGGACTCCTTTTATATGCATGTTTGTGCTTTCCAGCACACGTGGCCATACTGTTTTGTCTACAGACTTGAAAATTGGCATCAGTACTCCACTTTTTTTCATCTTTGGAAATAAAATCTTTTTTTTACCTTTTTGGAACCTTATTCTGATGGGTATAGTTTATTAATAACATCTAGATTCTCGAGAAAGCTGGTCCTATCCTTGGGGCTAGCTTGCTGAAGCCATTTTAGGGAGAAAAACTTGCTGATTTCAGATGTGGTCAAAAATTCCATCTTCATTGCTTTCATGTCATAACCTTTTTTGTTGAAAGAAAATACTTGATCTTCAACTCTAGAGTGAAAACTTTTCCACATTTTCACTGCATTTATCAAACTTTGTTCAATAAATCTGAAGTCAATTTGGGTAGATCTACAAAATTCATTATCGTGAGGGATCATTGTATTTCCATTACTCTGCTATCAGGTCATAAGCTGAAAGTGGTGAATTCAATTCATGTCCTCCATTGCATATCACCTGGTAAAAATGACAACTAGTGTACTAAAAGTTACTTTTTTCACTAGCAGTTGAAGTTCTTAACCTTGGTTAACTTTCCAGGCCTTCAACCCTGTTCAACTACAGTCTTCTTAATGGTGACATAACTAGGTCAGCTGCATATCTCCATGGAGCAATTTATTATATCAAGTTAGGATATATTGGAAATTCATCTACAGGTTTGAATAAGATATTATTGGTCTGAAAAAATGAAATTGGCAAAAAATATGATGATCATGAAAGTTATTTTAGTTTTGAAGAGTACAATATTTGTGATATATTTCATACATAACGAGTTAATCCCAGTGAAAAAAAATCACAAATATACTTGAGTATCAGGTTTAAAAAAAAAAAAGAGACTACTGGAATTGTTCAGTTTGAAATCAGACCATCAATAATGGAAGATCCAATGAGGATTGAACCCCCGAATACCAGCCAGCAAGATTAGCAGATCATTTGCTACACAACAAGCATTTAATTTTCATATGATTTTCTGGTTAATCCAAGAGAAAAAAATTGCAGATATATATTTTAAATTCTTTGAAATTTTTTTTAGAAAAAATACTGAATTCATTTCACTGGTGGAGTACATAGATTCGAATGTTGGGTAGGAGGTATTTTTATCAGCTAAATTCTTACCTTTAAGTAGAAAAGTCTATCGTTACAGAAAAAAAAAATTAGCACTGTTCATTAAACGATTCGAAGATTTTTCAAGATGATTAGAAAATCTCATTAAAAATGGACTTTAATTCAAATGGAACTCATTTCGGTTGACACCGTTACACACGACGCCGCCGCCATGGCAGGTACCCTTGTAAATTTACAATCGCGCTCAATATTTTTGCTTCAAATGTCATCTTTCTACCGACATGGGATTTTATCTAACATGTTTGCAATTTATAATACGCTATCTTGGTAAGTTGTTTAGCTATTTTCCAACACTTGTCATCCATGCATCTGATTGCATTTTTCAATTATTTTCCAACACGCCCGGATGCTATCAACTCTTGACTAAAAAAAAACGAGAGAAGCGATGACTGATCGTAGAGATTCTTTTCTATTTTCCTGTTACATTTTACACATGGACATTACATCGATTAAATATACGACTAAAGCAATAATATTTATTTGATATGCAATAATCGATAAACATCAATTATATTTTTGAGCAATTTTATTGTGCCTTGTGCCACAAGTTGTGTTGTGTCATTTATTTTTTGTTTTTGTTTTGTCATCTGCTTTTTTTCTTAGGACGGGGTTTTATTTATCACTCAGCGAATCAAACTATATTTCCTTTCCTAACCTTCGCTTTTGATAATTTCCCCATTCGTCCAAATTTTAAACACATTTTTTTTTTCTAATTGTGCGAATTGCTTTTTTGAAATAGATAACATGACAGTGAAAACGATTTGAGTCTAAAGTCGCTAACAAAACAACTTCGAAGATCGCTTCTTTCTTGAGTGAATAAATTTAAATACATTGTTTCTTTTACAGTTTCTTTTTCATCACTGTAAATGACACATAATAGTCAATACTCATTTTCAATTTTCTATTCTGTAAAAGCATTTTTTCTTGTATTTTCTTCTCTTTATTAAACTTTTTCTTAGTTTTGGTTGTCCTTTTTCGTGACAAAAAGGTGTAAAAGACGGGAGTAAATATTTATTTTTCAAGTTGTCTGAGTGTAAATGACAACAGTAATACAAAAGTTCCTTCTTTTTTTAAAGAAATCAATACGTTGTTTGTCATTTTTATTTTTAGATTAAAAAAAATCACAAACTTTTTGCAACGTTAATTTTTTTTTTTTTTTTTACTTTGGAAAAATAAATTAAAGCATGTTTTTGTTTCAATTAACAACAGCTTTAAGAATTTCTATCAGTCTTTCATCCAAATTTTGAAATATGTTTGTTCAAAGTCATTTAAACCGAAACTATTATCAAATGGTTTTTGAAAAAAAAATTGGGCAGAGCAAGAAAAACTAAAACGTACTTTAAAGTTTTTTTTTGTTGCTGATATTTAGAGAATATAAAGTTAAATGATTATTTTATTTCATTTAAAAGAAAATATAATCTTCACCCCCTAGTGTATTGCAATGTCAGTCTAGTTCAGTATTCCAGCTTTTTCTTCTCATGTAGTGTAGAGCATTGATCACGATCAGGTCTACTTATAATTCGGACATTGACACAATATGATGTATTGTATCACTGATTGCATTTAAGCAGAATTGACCATCAATAACAATCACTACATTTTGGGAAAAATTCACTTGAAAAGGCCGGAGAATGGACTGACCTGATGAAACCTTCGGAAAAGATCTTTTTTTTTTGACTATGAAGATGACTGCAATTTTTGCTAAGAAATTGTAGTATTTTAAAGTAAGAAGTAGAAATACTTTAATACGTAGAAAAATCCTATCTAATCTACTCAAATTGTTAATGATTTCCAGTTTTCCATTCATAAAGTAAACAAACTACTATATTTGTAAATGGCGTAAATGTCTGGTTGTGATTGCGTAAAACTTTTAATCAGTATGATTTAAAAAAAATATTTCATGTAATTTTCAACTCCTAAAACAACAGAATAAACTTAAATTCTTTTTTATCGAATTTTTAGTTTGTGTTTTTTTTTTACCCTGCTAGACCCAGTTATTGTCATGAGTGACTTGGGTGATACAGTGTTTGGCCAAATGACCCTTCACGAAACGTCATTATGAATGTGACGGTCACATAGTACACAAGCTCAATGCCGACCAACGGGAGAGAGTTTCTGCATGTGCTGTAAATTCCTCTCCAATTGGCTGTTAAGGTATACCAAGGCAGCATAACCAGTTCTCAAAATATCAAAAATGACTGGATACTCTCTGGACAGACCTCATATTTACATTTGGTTTTATCTTGTTGAGCTAAGTTACTTTAATATATTTGCTAGAGAAAAAAAAATTCATCAAGTTAGCATTTTTCATAAAAATGTTGTAGATCTCTAATCTTTCATGTTTTTAATAATTGTGCCAAAGAAAGTAATTTAATAAAGATTGGCAGAACATACCTTCTTAGCCTAATAAGGAATCAATCACAATAATAATTACAAAATGAACTCTACAGATAAGATTTCTGGTCATAGGAACAACATTATTATGAAGAATTGGCATAATTGATCATTTATAGTTTGTGCCTATTTTTCACCCTCGTTTGAATTTGTATGTTGTTACAGAAAAAATGATTGAAAAAAAGGCCTGGAATGTCTTACAATTTCTGTAATAGAAAATATTACAATTCCTCATCATGAATAAAGATACTGAAGAGAAAAAGACTTCTTTCATGAATTGGTTAAAAGTGTTAGAAAATGTGTTGTGTGTATGGAGAGAGAGATGAAATACACAGATTAGTGAATACAGCAAACTGGCTCAATGAGAATACACAAACAAACATGATTAGTGAAGGCAATGGGTTGCAGGCATTGAGCAAACAAGTTGAATTCAACCATAAAAGTTTAAACAAATGGTATAGGTATAAACCAGAAGCTGCTCTGGCCAGGAGAACAGATAAAGAGGGAAAAATCTTTCAAGTCGTAGATGTGGTTATTCCAGCAGACCGCAAGGTAAAGCTGAAAGAAACTGAAAAATAAATGAATGCTATTTATCCATCTTACTCATGGACATGGGATGTGACACAAGGCCATTTTTAAATTGGGGGGGGGGGGGGTGCACATTTTTGTGTATAGGTGGATTAAAAAATAGCCTAGATCCATCAGCATTTTGCCTAAGGCATCAGGGAGTACTCCTTACTCTCCCCTGCCGATGAGAGATGACTGATCCCAGCCAAAGACTGAGAAAAATGATAGACAGAAGGACCTTTTCAGAGAGCTACAAAAATTGTAAAATATGAAGGTGATGGTTGTGAATGTGCGTATATTTTGGGTCATTGGAATAGCCCAAAACTCTTTTTTCAAGAGATCGGAACAGCCACATATTTGAGGAAGAACCTCCTAAGATGTCACTTTTAAACTATCATCTTTTTGCTCCATACTACAATCCTTAGCTAATCAGCTGTTCCAACCAGTTGAAAAATTCCTCAAAGAATTAATTGAATTAAAACCAGAACTGTTCTTTTGTGATGGAAAGTTCACCTAAAAGGTGGTCATAGCTGATGAATAATGATGCTATGGATTTATATGAATAAAAGATTTTGTGAAAATCTTTAACATCAATGTAATTATAAAATACCTCTGAGAGAAGAAATGATAAAATCTACAATCAATGTCACTAAGATGCATCCTGTCTGAATTATTTGAAAATTATTCATCATAAGTATAACATGGATTACAGATTGGGGAATCATTGTGCATATATATAGTGAATACATTTGTTGAGGCCAACATTTTTGCTTGCATATCAAGAATAGTGTTAACTGAATAAATATGATGGTCTGTCAACACTTATTTTCTTCTTTTATTCCACCACGAGAAATATTAAGTGGATATTTTCATCTTATAGATTTTAATTTGATGAGCATTTAAACAAAATAGTTTTTGCAGGTATGTGAAAAAAAAAATCAAATTTTAGTCTTTGAGGTTGCTAATTAAAGTAATTTTTGAAACAAATTTCGTGGTTTAATATCAGTGTTAATTAGATGCAGTGCATACAATCCAATCACTGAACCTCACCAAATCTCATCTGAAGCCCCCCCCCCTGCCTACTCAAGCTATCATTAACCAATCCTCCAAAATTAAAAAAGCAACTGCATTTTGCATTTGTTTTCTTAATAACTGGAGATTTCATTTTTATGGATTAAAATGGACCCATGAGAAATAAGGCTCAATGTTCATTTATTTTTTTTGTTTTACTTTCAATAATGGCTCTAAGGTTTCATCCAAATCAGCAACCTCAAAAATAAATAAGTCAAATTAATTTAAATTGAATAAATAAATCAGAGAACTCCTGATCATTGTTCTGCAATTCTACATTGTTGTTGGAAGAAATCTGAGAACCGTCTTGAATAAATGAAAATAGTAGAGAAAGAAGATAAAACAATGTCTGAAATCTCATGTCCTCATTTATTCGTTCTCATTGTGCCATCATAAATTGTGAATAATGAGATATTGTTGATGTTTGTTGCGAGAGAGTGGAAAGTAGGAATCTATGCGTTCGTCATTTTTGGTTACACAGAAAGACTGATGCTGTGAATAAGTTGCTAACGAGTTTGAGAGCGTTTGTGCTGGGAAAGTCACTAGTTCCGTGCATCTTATTTGCAGAAAATACTAATATCAGTTGCAGTTGTTGATGCCACTTTGCTCTCGCTTCCGTTTTTTTTTTTCTTCTTCCAAATTCCAGATTGACAGTCGCAGGACTGAGATGCTTGTCATGAGGGAGAGGTGTTGAGAAAGGTTTACGTTTACTTATCTTTTAACCATCTCTATATTAGTCAAGAGTCATGGTGACATTCCCATTACCGGCATATTACCTCTTGTCCCAACCAGCAGTGCTACTGTTGATACTACTATTTTTTTTCTGTTAACTACAGCTACTTGTTACACATGCGCAATTAGCAACTTGATCAGAGATGCACTGCAGCCTTGTCTCCATCAATATTAAGACAATAAAGAACGGCTGTGATAGCACCAGTTGCAAAAATGACTGTAGTAATAAAGACATTTTTAAAAGATATTATATAGGAATAGGAATTTACAGCTTTTTGTTTTGCTTCTCCCTATATTTATGAATGCTAGAAAGCACTCAGAGAGTGCACACCTCTGCCAATGCCATTGACACTAAAAACCGAATGAAAATCAGTTCACATATAGTAACAATGCAGAAGAGGTAACTGTAAAAATTCCTGGATCTGTCTCCAAATTCAATCTATTCTCTCTTAGCCCATGGTTCACTCTGCCATAAGACACCATTGAAATTCATTAAGAACTTTTGGAGATATTGTGGGGACAAACAGACAGACTGACTGATAGACAAGTATGAGTAAATACATATACCTCTCCCAGCTTCATTGGTAGAGGTGAATAACCCATTATTTTCCTATTGTAAAAAAAACTTAATCATAGTAAGGGAGATCTGTTTATCATTTGAATCGTATAGCACATTTTTTTTTTCTTTTTTGAGAGATTAGAATTTAAATTTTAGAGTATCTTGTAAAGGAAAGAGAAAATAGGTTTCCTAAGTATAAGATCCATACCAAACATTGCTATCTCGTCTCTTTAAATATACTTATAGAGATAAGATAATCATGCCACTGCTATGATAGGTTTTGGAGTGATACTTTTCACTATGATTTGTAACACTAGTCCCAGCTCCATCATTCAATGCTTTATTTAATCAACATAGAGAGAATGCCAAGTGCAGTTAGTAAAAGAATATCTGTGGGAGTCAAATCTATTTAGGAGTATCCATTAAAGATCAAGCGACTTCTTTGTTTACACAGTTGGGTGAGGAAATTTATTCAGCTGACATTAAGATGTCATTAAAATCCATGTTTTATGCGAGAGATGACTTGGTCATCAAACAAGCCTGGCTACTGTGGGAGGGTCAAATTCCACTTCTTGTATTCCGACTGAAGATGATTACTGTAACTTTTGTATTTTATGTATAACTAGAAGTAATACCCTGGGTTGTCTATGGGAAATAACTGCAAATATAATTATACTGTTTTGGCTGGCCAGAAAAATAAGTAAATGTAAAAAAAATCCTCTGGATTTTGACCCTTGAAAGGGAGAAAAAGTACCCCTTTGCTTTTGAGATGTGAAAAAATGTTCATGCTTGAATTTGTTCATTGAGAGTGAAAAAAAATTCTCCTTCAATTTTGACCCCTTGAAGAGGAAGAAAAAATTCAATCAGCCTTATTTTGACCCTTGGGGGTGAAAAAAGACTCCCCTTGATCCTGACTCCTGAAATTGAAAAAAATGTTCTATCATAATTTCGACCCCAATAAAAGAAAAAATTTATCCTCTATTTTGACCCCTAAAAGTGACAAAAAAGTTCCCAATCAATTTTGATCCCTAAAATTAAAAGAGAGTTCCCCCTCTACTTTGACCCCTAAAAATAAAAGATATATTCCCTCTCTATAACTGTCTCCCACCCTATTTGACCCCAAAAATTGTTAAAGAGCTCCTTCTTGCTTTTGATCTCCAAAATGAAAAAAAAGTTCCCTCTCAATTTTGTCCACTAGGAGAGAAAAAAGAGTTCTCCCTTGATTTCGACCCCTGAAAGTGGAAGAAAATTTCACCCTTGATTTTGACCTCTAAAAGGAAGCTTTCCCCTCGATTTTTGACTCCTGAAAGTAAAAAAATCTCCCTTGTGTCAAGTGAGAATTAGTTCTTGGTTTTGTTACGGAGAGAAGTCAACTCCAAATTGGACTAGAGTTTAACAATATTGACGTGACACCAAAAGCTATTGACTTTCTATCATCTTTGCTAATTGCTTCAAACATTAAGCACCCCTGTTCTTTATTGATTTCTTTTTACATATGCTGGTTAACCTTCATGGTAGTGCGATCACTTTTGGAGGACTGACTTGCTCCTGGTGCCTTGAAACATTTACTATTGAATTATCAGGCTTGTGGAGGCATTGTGGATAAAATAGTAAAATAATTCTCTCTTTTTACTTTGTAATCTAACCATAATCCTTAAATCTCAATCATTAAAGCAAAATTATATTGACCAATACAGTTAGTTATCTCAATCTCATCACAAATCAGACAACAAATACAAGGAAGTTGTACCGTCTGTCAGGTCTTTAGAGTAAAGTGGCGTGAAGAATAATATTTGGACCATGAAAGTATTGATTGTGAATTTGAATTTTACCATTGAATACTTAGTTGCTTCATGTTTGTCAATATTTCATGCTTGTATAAGAAAGAGACTGATCCAATATAGAAAAATAAATTCTCTTTTGCTATTCTGTTAACTTGTATTGAAAACTGTCAGCATAGGTATCTTCAGTTTTTAAGTGGGATTGGCTGACTTGCTATCTATCTATGTGTCAATTGTACAGGCTGCACCAACTTGGAGTCAGAGGGCTGAAACTCATTCCCTAATCGCTGGACATTGTAGTTGAAATCAATTAAAATCTCTTATGATGTAAAGTTGTTCATAACAATAAATTTAAAAACATTGAATTTATAACAATGAATCAAAATTGTTCCGATTTTTATTATTATTTTGCTTTTTGTTATCTAAAAGACCCTGTCCCCCCAAGATTCAATTTACCATGTAAGTTTTTGCTAAATTAGTCTCTTAGTTTGTGTCTGGCAAAGTTCACACTAGTTTTTCAAAAACTGATACATTTAGTGATCCAACAAAAACTGAGAGAAGTAACTTATTCAATGATCACCTTCTCTTCCAATTTTTTTCAATTGATCATCCCCAACACGGCATGCTGTCAAAAGACATTGGTCACATGTTTTTTAAAAATGGTTTCAGCTTAATCTTTCCAAAAGTTACTTTCAATATATAAAATTTACAAGATAAATTAAGCTGATTACTTTTAACTATGTTTACCATTACTCGCACATAAAGGCTCTGAAGGAGACGCTTATTGTGATCACTTTTTGACAGGGTCTTTTAGATAACTATAAGCAAAGGATATAAAATTGGAACAATTTCCATTCATTGTTATGTATTTGTATCCATTGTTATAAACTTGGTGTTATTAAATTTATTGTTATAAACAATTTTACATTATGAAAGATCTTAATTGATTTCAAATAAAGTGTCTGTTACTAACTGATTTTGATGACCATAACCGTTTGATATTATCCTTTATTATAACAAACAGCCTTCTCTCTGGAACGAATGCTTTTTTAACCAAGTTTAAAATTCCAGAATTCAAAGAAGTTACTTCCCTTGGATTATTCTCTATCATTTTATTTTAGCATAGAAAAGTTACAAATTTCTGTTTCTCACTCAAAAATTCAAGAAATATCAGTAAATTTTCATTAAATTTTACTTTTCCTATTTGTATTTCTACAAGTTTTTTTCCATTCTGATACTGTGAATGGCCCTCGTCTTTCTCTCTCCCTAAATACCTGAATTACTGCAGGCTCTAGCCAAAAAACAAGCTGCAGATCCCCTATATCCAACCTCGATAAGGAGGCACCCCACTTACCATCCTGCTACTAGGCAGCTACTGACCAGTCCTGCGTATTTGGTGAGCTTCCTTTCACAGACCTCTTCCAGGCATTTTTTGCTGTAAGATTGTCAGCTACAGCAGCATAACTTGTCTGGTGAACTCAAGAACAATGTTTGGTCAAAGGTATTATATACAACATGGTTGGGGAACTTCAAATGCTATTCAAGGTCCACCAACTTCTGCCTGTCCCTTACTGAGCTCAGGATGCCTGCAGATATTTTTTTAACAGGTTTTGGTTGCTCTCATAAAGGTGATGGCCCGCTTTGAGGGTTAGGACCACTTAGTCCATTCCCCTCCTGTGCTGATGGCTTCAGCAATGATCTTTAGGATCTGGTCATCCATCTGCACCAGCCTTCTCCATGTGCCTTTGTGCTGCAGCTGAGGATATGTTCCTGGTTTTCCATCTTTGAACACAATAGGCATGCTTGTGTTTTTGCTTTGTACCATATGTGCATATTTGATTGGCTTGAAAGCACGTCATATATTGCCCTGATGAAAAATTGAATCTGGTATGGCTTCGACCTAGTTACCCTCTTCTCGACTGCATTCTTCCATCTTGTCCATGCTCCCAGTTGCTTTATCCCTACAGCCTCGCAGGGTCTTGTCTCCTCCACCACTTCTCTCGCATCCTCCTAAATAAGCCCTTCCCCTCCACTGTTGGTGTTCATCTGTGGTACTGGAAAGAACCCTAGCCCAGCTTAGTCTTGCATGACTTCTACCACAATTGTGATCCAGCCTTGCCTCTGCTTCTCAAACCATATCTTCTACTCTCCACTTTCTGCCAGTCCTTATTTAGATCTCTGCACCCTCGGATCACTTGAGTCTCTCACTCCCCTTCGTCTTGTTACCTTTCAAGGATTTGAAGGGCAGTTGCAGTTTATTGTGGTGTTAGTAGAGTATGATGCTGCTCAGGCTCTTTGGCAGCCCCAACCATCTCCTGATGTGGTTGCTAATTCTCCTTTCTAAGGTCTCGACTATTGCGATCAGAATTAAAAAAATAAAGTTTGATAATTTGTTAAGCTTTTCAAATCATTCACTTTAGTTATATTTGTTCAACTAATGACTGAACTGTTTTTCTTTGAACTTTGCTTTTCAACTAATCTTCATATTGAACTCAGCATATTCATATTTATTCATAATTGTTAAAAATTGACTCGCAGCATTTCTTATTTGCTTGCACACATGAGTTCTAATTCATTTCTATTACCAATGGTATGTTACCAAGGAATAAATATAAGTTGGAAACTAGATTGCTCAGCTGACATTGTTTATTTGCTAATATTAAATTGGGTGAAATTGTAAGTACTGATTTTTATTTTATTTTTCAGATGAGGAGTTCATTCACTTTTCCAAACTGTTTTGATGTTGCAACAAAAGATGAAAATACAGACATCATGCTGGCCCATCAAGGAGAGTGAAAAATATCTACAACTAGGTGTAAAAAAAGTAATAAATTGCCTTACAAGGGTCACTTTTTCTTTAAAATGATATATTCACCTGAGGATAATCAGTAGAACTGTATTTATAGGAATGATTATTCCATACTGATTAATGATCTATTATTGTATTTGATACATTTTCTGAACGTGTAATGCCACTCCCATGGGTATTCATAACAAGTGGTCATTGGATGTTTACCTCAATGTTCCCAGTCCAAGACTCTTTTCCAAGAGCTTTTCTCACATATAATGGAGAAACTGAACTTCTGAAGATGCTGTGTTTATTGTCTACTTTGGTACTGTGAGAATATAGGTGAGGATTTTACTAAAAGTGACGTAAAACTAACCAGAAGTACAGAACATGGATCAGAGTTCTTCAAATAACAATTGTGAAGAAAAAAATTCCAATAAAAGAGGATTCACCTGTGATCTTTATGATTTTTGTCTGTCTGAGAACCATGCTCCGGATCAGTTGAAAAACCATGGACGTCTAACCATTAGGCCAGGTGTTCCTGTTGAAGATCAGCAATTATCCTTGAAGAAGACAACCCAAGATTCTAACGTCCACTGTACATCCAAAAAGCCATTTAAATGCAATCTCTGTGGTGTAACATTTTCGCGGAGTTCCAGCCTGAAGATGCACGGTCGAGTACACTCAGGTGAGAAACCATATAGCTGCACTGTATGTGGAGTGGCTTTCTCTCGTGCCTCAACTCTAAAAGTTCATACTCGTGTCCATACAGGTGAGCGTCCCTACTCATGTGGGATGTGTGGTGTAACATTTTCCCGGAGTTCCAGTTTGAGGGCACACGAACGAATCCATTCCGGAGATAAACCTTACAGTTGCAGACTTTGTGGTGTAACATTTTCCAGGAGCTCCAGTCTAAAGGTACATGCTCGTGTACACACTGGAGAAAAACCATTTATCTGTGTTGAATGCGGGATTACGTTTTCACGGAGATATAGCCTCAAAGTGCACGCTCGTGTGCATTCTGGTGAGAAGCCCTTTGTGTGTTCATTTTGTAACACAGCCTTTACACGCAGTTCTAGTTTAAAGACCCATCAAAGATCTTCCCATCCAACTGAAATCGTTGTCAGCGATCAAGAAGGTGTGATGAATCAAAGGAAGCCATATAAATGTCCTATTTGTCAAACAGCCTTCACACAACACCAACATTTAGAAAGACACCATCAAAAGATTCACGCCCAAGAAAGGCCTTTTAAATGTGACTTGTGCGATGCTGCTTTCTATGATGGTGCTCATCTTGAAAAACACTGGAGTGTCCATACAGATTCCCATCCATCGTTAGTGGCTGATTCTGCTAGCAGTTGTCCACCTCCTTCATCATCGTTACGATTTCCCTGCGACTGTTGTCGGGAGGCATTCCTTCTTGAATCTGACTTGAACTCTCACAAAGTGATCCACCATTTGCTCACATTGAGCATGGTTAAAAGTTATTACAAAACAACTGTCGGCATGTCAGCAACCAAGGTAGATTCTGTCAAAATGTGATGCTCAATAAGATTTGACTTTTAAGCCAAGAATCCAAATCTTTTCTCTTTGACAATGGAAAAACAACATTGATATTTACTTGCTGTTATAATGCTTTTCCCATTTTAGGGAAAACTGCCATATATATATTTTGTGCACAGTATTTTCAAGTTCACCATTCACGCACATTGTTATCTTCATTTTTACTCAGATTACTGCAAATTCCATTTTTCTCTCTTTGACCAAAAACAAAATCAAGGTGAAAAAATTTTGTTCTCATCAGTTTCAATATGTTTGGATTTTTCAGACATTGGGAACAGTTATTCAGCATAAAATTTCTTCCTTGAGTTGAAGTGTACAGTGTTCCACTTCATAAATCTCGGATCTTTATTATTTTTCTTTTATACCATGTATGCTTAGTGTATTCTTTAAAGGTTAGAATGATTGTTAGGGACTAAGAAACTAGTTTGAAATTGGAGGCTTAGTCTAACCATGGAGATATGTGTGCAAAAGTAAATCTATAGTGGCCTCTATAGGATCAATTCTCAGTTTTTCCTCAATTACTTTGTTAATTTGGTAACTTACTGTAATATTTCGATAATAACAGCCATCTCTTATATGCCTGTTTGGGTATTTATGCATATATATGGTGGCACCTATCATTATTTAATTTTTTATCTTAGATAAGTAATTTATGTCTTAGTTATAAAGTGATCAATTTATTTAGCTCACAGAACAGATAATAAATTATGATTTACATAGATGTATAATATCACAAAGATTTATATAAAAAATTCAGACAATGAGGAGAGTGATGAATTTGTACATGGAAATTTCTGATATCACTTATCTAATTTATTTATGACTGATAATTCAAGTGCTAATATTAATATTAATGTTGATGAAAGTAATAGAACTGATTTTGTTAGGTAAAATTCTTGTTTCCTTGATAAAAAGCCAGTGAAAATGGACTAAGTTTGGTTGGATTGCACTTAATCCTGTAATATTTGAAAATGTCCATATGTTGATGATAATATGGGATGAATGACAGCCTTGATGATTGCTAATTAGACAGGAAATTTCTTTTAGATTACTTGACCCTAACAAGTGTAAAAGAAAGTGGAATTTATTTGTTGAAAAGTAATCATAGCCAAATGATGTGAATTAAAATGAAGCCTTAACTTATTTTTGATTTCTCCTTAATGTCTCGAGGTTCACAGAAATATGTTGCTGGATCAAATTGGTCTGATAGTCATAGTTTACCTACTTATACCATAGAATCTTACTAATGGTAACAAATTACTAAAAGTAGAATCTCTTTGCAAATTGGGACTATATTACTTCTATTCAGAATAGAAATAAGCAACTGGATGAAATAAGAATCAATAGTTTCCGAAACTAAAGCAGTGAACTAGGATGGTTTGTGGGAATAATTTGATATCATATTTGAAATTATACTGTTAAGTCCTAATAGCACACTATACAAGAAAGATCTGGTTTCAAATTTTCATTAAGAAGATCAATTATTGAGCAAAGGATTACCTGCCCTTGCAATGAAAACTGAACAATTCTCACTTCAAAGTTCATCAAACGAATTTCTTACTTACTCTAAATTTTTTAAAGTTTTATCAGAAATAAATCTGAATTCTGCTTAGTTATTGAACCAAATTTTGGTACTTCTAGTGCACTTTCCTGTTTATTTTTGAAGCAAGGGCAATGACATTTTTCAAGTAGCAACTAAAAAATATATAAATCTTCAATAAAAGAAATTCAATGTCATTTTGACCCAGGTTCATCAAATGTTTTAAAAATTAGAAGATCCGATTATCTCCCTTAGGTTGGTGGTAACTTGGTTTCCAAATGAGACAGACTTAAATTTAATTTAAATTATACACACAACCGAGCGTGAACTTTATTATAAGGTTTTCAGCTGGAAATCTCTGCCTTTCACCAAGTAGAATTTGGAACATAAATGATTTGCCAGTCAGAAGGTTGTGATAGTAAACTTTGAATTAGGGTTAATGCGTAATATTAACAAACCTGATTTTATTGTAATTCTTGATATTTTTCATTACTACCAAAACTTTCCAATTTTTATAATAATAGTGTGGTGTGGCAAAATGTGACGTCATTAACTGGCTTCCTGTTCCTAGCTCAAAAATTGTGATCTTAGTTTTGCTTGTTTCTTTTTTGTCACTTTTTCATTTTTTGTTGTTTGATTGCGATTTCACTGAAATTTCAATTTTTTCCTATTTGAAAATTTTTTTTCATTTTTTTTTCCTTTTGAAACTTTGAGTAGATGAGCACTAAGCAGCTATGGGTCAATTATAAGTGCAGAGCCTGTAGTGTCTGTTATAAAGAGGTATGATAATTCCTTTTGTTATTTGATAAAAAAATGATAGAAAATTTTCATCAAATTATATGTACAAATATTTTCACAATAGAATCGATGGGTTACAAGTTTCAGACGTTTTTACTGACAGTTGTTGCTTTGTTATCAAAAAATTTGTTGTTTCTACAACTACTTCCTTTCCAAATTTTATAAATGACTGAATATTTAAAATTAATGATTTTAGCAAATTATTATCACCTTTAATTGAGGTTATTATTATGATATAGTAATGAATAAAGTGTGTTATCTATGTGATACATATATAACCTATAAATTTGAAGGTATTTGAAACTTGAGTTATAGCTGCTGCCTGAAAATCAAAATAAAGTAATCCTTACTGAAATGTCTGACATATTTGTCATATTATCTGGCTGTATACAAGATTGAAAATTTAATTACTTTACTTTGCAGACAAGTGAGTGATTTATGCTCTAATATTTATGTGTGTGTTTTTTTTTTAAATTTAGAACCCTTTTATAACATCCACTACAGGCCCTGCACTACCTTAGGATTGAACCATAGCTGCTTTGTGTTTGTCTCTTCAAAATTTCCGTGGGGGGAAAAAAAAAACGGATTAAAAATTGATAGAATGACTAAGACTTATCAGAATTTCTTATTCAGTTCAAACTGGTTGTTGTATACCAACAAACTGAAAAACTGCAGTTGCAATCCCCCCCCCCCCAAATAGAAAAAGATACCAGCAGATTTTCCGTTTGTAAATTAGTATAAAAATTTTCGTTCTTGGAACTGGAAATCAGATAATGATGTCGACACTTTGCAACCTTATTAGCATTTTATTGTACTCCAATTTATATGTAAACCATATATATGTACCATAGAATAACTACATATGAAGAGAAGAAATTTGCTTCAGGATTCTAAATCTGAATAAGCCTGGTCTCTTATATCAAAAGAATTTTGCCTTTAAAGTTTTACTGTGGATTCATTAGAGCCTGAAAGTGTTTTGGAAGAGCTCAAATTTATTTTTCCAGGTACAGGTACCAGACATCTTATCCAGAAAGCTTAGGACTGAAAGTGATCTGGATTTCTGGATTTTCCGGTTTCCTGGACACAGGTTGAATATATACTTATAGTATAAAATTAACAATGAAAAGTAAAGAAAGAAAATTTTTTTAACATTCATTGGTGTATTGTGATATTTTTTGCTTTTAAATCATATTTCCAAGTTTTGGGAATATCATTATTACATGAAACCAACATTTCAGTTATCTTTGTTGTATCCGAAAGTCCACAGTTCCCACAATATTCAAGAAGGAAAAAATGTTCTAAATTCGTTTAAAGAAACTTGTGTCATTTTTTGTTTTTGTTTTACTTATTCCTTGAAAGTAAGATTAAAAGTTACTCGTGTTTTTGACTTAGAATGATATTTCAATGAGTTTTATGTAAAAAATAACTATGATAAAAAAGCTTCATTCTTAAGTGAATACCTAAGCAAATTTTCATTAAAGTGTATTCAATAGTAAATTTTTTTTTTTCCAAAAATTTAAGAAAATATCTGAATTTCATACATTAAATTTCAGCCTAGTCCAAAAGCTACAGTCCCATGGTGTATTTTGTGCAAATCCAAATTTTCAAAAAGTAAAAATTCTAAAGCAAGGTACTTTGTAAAATCAACAATGAAGTATGAAAAATTAAATTTTATTTAATAAAAACACCTGTACAGTACAAATCAATTTATAGATTCAAGTGTGTTATAAAGTAAACAACGAAAAGTAATGGTACAAATTTTTTACTTAACAGTAAAAATGAAAGCACATTGTGTCTCATGTTTCCACAGAAAAGAAAGCAAAGAGTCATGTGACAAACTACCACTAAATTCATAACCAGTTGCTGGTTTGTCTGATAGTTTTGGACGTTTCTGGCCAAAAACATGCATTACAAAAGGCCAAATAGCCAAATATCCAGATTAAGGTTCCCTTGGACTTGTTCTTAATGTTTTTTAGTCTTATATGAAAAATAATTTTGACTTCCTAGGAGCCAGATATAAGGTCAGGTACCAGTATCAGTAAAAAAAGGATTTCTATCACTAATAAGAATTATCCCTATAAATAACTTTGTTCTATTCCGTTTTAAAAGAGAGCTGTTTTGAAAAGAATATTTCTAATTCTCACGTTATGTCTGTGTTTCATCTTTCATGATGTTGTTATATACTTGATTGTTTAAAAAGTAAATTTGAAAAAAATGTTTATTCTAAGACTTGTTAATGTATAAATGAAGTTAGGCTTAATTTCATGAAAGTATTCCTAAAGGAATGATTACAGATACAAGTGCAATAATTTTTATATTTCCCGTGATTAGTGGATACATATTTAATGGAAACAACTACATACACCCAGATATTTACAACATATGTATATTATGACACAAAACAAAATATTTCCTGTAAAATCCTTTTTGTCTGACACTGGATGAAATGTCAAAAAGTATTTCTATTATTATTCAGACCATCATCATTTTTCATACAACGTTTCGGCCTTTGTACTCTATGGCCTTCATTAGGTATCATGGACACATAGCATAGTGGTTACAGAATCAGACAAAATTACTGCAAGTAATCTGATGGTTCTAGGTTCAATCCCAGTGTGAGACAATAGTAATACTACTAATGCTAAGAGGGGAGTGCGGTCAATATACCCCCGTCGGTTAAATAAAGGGATGATACCTGATGAAGGCCGTAGAGTACAACGGCTGAAACGTTGTATGAAAAACAACCAAGATGAGGATGGTCCGAATAATAATAGAAATAATAATAATACCTCATCTCAAAAATTCAGAGATAATGTCAGAAAGTAATCCAGATTTAAAAACAGTATCATTTAAAAGATTTGAAATCACGTCACAACATTGTCTTAATTCATGAAGCCTTAGACTGTTGATTCAAAAATGCCCTCAAGAGTCAATTGAATAGTTGTAGTGAAAAAATAAATTCTTTCAGTTTGTACAACTCTGGATTTTGATGTAGATTGATTCACATACACCCAAGTAGAAAGGTGATCTTGCTATGCTATCAATTATACAGCTATCCTCATGCTATTTATCTGCTTATCATGGGAATTTGAAAATTTTGTGCCATCAAAAGACTTCTAATTTTTATATTGTGAGATAGGTTATTTGTCCTTGTTTGATGCCATGAGAACAACTTAAAACCTGGGAACCTTTGACCCTATATTTTATCATCAAGTTATACTTGCAAGTTCAAAAGGTAAACCTAAATTGACCGATAACCGAATAAGAAAAGTAGAGTCAACTTTTCACTGCACTTTTCCCTAGTGACTGTTTTTTTTTTTCAATCCAACTTTCTTAGATTTTTATGCATCTTTTTCTCTCTGATTTTGACCTCATAAGTTGGGCCACAACTGTACTCTTTTTAAATCTTTTTTTTTTTTTTTTTGAGCTTTAATTAGTTCATTGTATTTTTAGAATATGTTCCTATATGAAACTTATTTAGAATTTCATTTTAAAGAAGTTTGACTTGATAAAATGCTACAAAATCTGTAAGTACTACTTTTCTTCCTCTGATTATGTCATGATCAGTTAAAAATAATTCTCTTTGAATTTTTCTCAAGATTTAAATTTAGTCCTGTACCCCACATGATTGTTGGGGTACCTCCACTAACTTATTTTGCTATTTGGACCGTAATGAAGCATTGATGCCATCATAGGTCAAAGTTCCAGTTCATGTTAAGTTGGATTTTAATTTTGTAAGTAGTAAGCCATGAACTCATGGCTGTGTTATGCATTGAAGCGGCGACACCAGATTGATATTCCCAAATTTGAAAAAAAACTATTTTATTCATTTCTTGTACGTGTGCTGTGATGAATAGAACTGGTGGTTATGATTTAATTTAGAGTTCTTTTTTAGTGACTTTTCAAGATCCATAAAGTGAATTAGTCTTTCTTCATCAAATAGTAATTTTTTTTTAACTTCTATGAAAGATTAGTTTTGTGACTGAAATCAACTGAGGACTAGAACTTTATTGCTTAAACATAATTTTGAATTCTTTATTGTATCGATTGGCTATTGTATTTTCATCTTTTCACAGAATCAGATCTGAGGTCAGAGGATTATAATCTTTTGTTGCCTTATATAAATTGGCATTGGTCATTTCAATCATTTACTTGTGATACTGGAGACAACTCCAAACTTTTTGTATCATCAATAGTGCTGACTTGTGTCATTCACTCAACTGTTATTGGTTGTATAACCTGTCTTTAATCTGTAATCACTGATCTGATCATTGTCTCATTCAGTCGGCCATCAAGAAGACTTCTTTGATGTTTAATTTTATTTATTTTCATTTTTTTTTAATGTCATGAGTAATATCTGCCAGCTCCATTACAACTTGAGATATATCATTTTTATAACTCATCTATGTGATTATTATTCTTTCATTGTGGCAGATGATATGGCTTTTTCTCTTACTTATCTGTTAGTATGTTTTCTATTATTTTACCTCTGTAATTAGTTGTTACTAAATTAAAGACTATTTGTATTCAGATGTAACAAGCTGCAGAAAACTTATGTGCATTTGTCAAATTTTTTTTTGTGACTTGAGACCTGATTCTGCTGTTATTCATCTTATTCATCTACTGTAACTAATTACATGTCTACTATTTCCTATCTATTACTGGTTGAATGACCGTTTTGCATTTTGGCTATGACTGGTGACATATTCTACTGTGACAAATTATGTGACATATATGTCTTGTTACTAAAGCTGTTCACTTGAGCCTTTTGTTAGTTCAATTTGATACATTGCATAACCTTTTTGTTGTTCAGCAAAAGCTGGTCACATGATTTCAACTGTATTGTGGCTGGTATGGCCCTCATATTATTTTGAAGCCACAAGTCACATGACTGTTACTTTGCCACTAATTGGTCACTTCTATTGTTCTGTTATTCTACTTCTCTGCATTGTTATTGCAGGTCACATGACTGCACTGTTATTCCATGATCACACTGCTATTCTGCTGCATCATGATATGCCTTTCTGTGTTGCTGATTTGACAGCTGCCATCTTGATATTGAAATCTTAATATTTTGTATTTCTCTTTCTTTTTTCTGTTGAATTTTATATTCTCTTTCTTGTTGGAAGACAATCATTCAAAAAAGATTTTGAATGTTAATTAAAGCAAGAAATAGAAAAACAAAACAAAACCACTTCTATTGCACACCTTGAAGGATGAGATTAAACCCAACTATAACGCGTTATTCACTGTTTATGAACACAAGGTTCTTGATTTTAATTCAATTCTATTCAAAAAAGATTTATTAAGGTTTGGAATGTGAAATATTTTTGAAAAATAAAATTGATTCTAAAATACACTGATTTTTATTGTCTTTTTTTCCTCCTACTCCTCATCTCCCTCACTCTTAGTATTCTATTGACATAAAATATTTGTATATTTCATATTGACTTTGCCTTGAAAAGTCAATTAGAATGATTTGCTAAACACCTTTTTGAAAATGCTATATATTTTTGTTTGTCTGCATCTGTAATGGTGAAACTTTTTTTTTTTTTTTTTGTGTGAACTCCTTCAATAATTATTAGGAAAAGAAGTGAATTATTTTTTTGTTTGGACATTTTACAATTTCAAAATTGAGGCTGGAAATTTGTCAATTTGGAGCTTAAGTAAACTTGAGGGAATATTCAAATACAGTATGTACTGGTTTAACTCTACCCCCAAAACTTTGTGGTTTTAATTCTGGTTTAGGCTTATATTCACTACATTAGTTGATCCCCAAATATAGAAGCAACAACACCATCACAACCACTACTATAAGTATTACATAAGAAGTAAAAGCAGTGGTCAGTTGTTTGCATAAGTTCATCTTGGCTCAGGGCCAGGAAGGGGTCAATGTTGATTTGTTAACGGTCAATCAGGAACTTTCATCTACAAAATCACCCAATCTAGCAAATAGACTATATCTTTAAGAATCAAAAAACTACAATGAAAGTAAAATGCATTTATATATTTATCTGTTTTATTTTAACTTCATCAATGAAGACATTTCCCAGTAAAATCTATCTATTTTTGAAAGGTTATGTAATGTTGATCATTTTGATTTTATTACCATCTTATTTATTTCTATTTTAGTACCTTTTTGTAGAGTAAATGATACATCTTACTAAATGAATTTCAGTTGGAAATGTTTGTGGCAGATTGTGAGAGTCACCATAAGTAGCATACAGCTTCATCTCATCAAATCAATTTTTGCTAGATCAGTTTCTGGATCTGCCTGCATTAGAGTAATTTTTAGTGATAATCTTAAACTTTTTATTTGAGCAACAAAATCCCAGCTTCTTAAACAATTGTCAGTCTGAGATAACAAATGCAATCAGAACTTCAAAATTGGTTCTAAAAACATTAGGGCCATATGATCAATGATTGATAATAACTAAGCCACCATCTCTAATAATAACTAAGACAACTGAAGGGTTTATTCATTTTCCACCTTTGATCTTGAGTAAGAAATTTGTTTAGTTAGTTCAATGATAACTTTGACATTGGACCCTTTTCATTACTCTAAGAGGGGAGGGTCAAGGCTTACTTTGTGGCTTTAATTTAATAGTAATTTGATACAGGTAATTCATATTTTCTCCATAATTTACTTTTAAAAAAGACAAAAACAGATTTAATAAAATCTAATACGTCCTTTTTCTATCTTTTTAATCAAGTATAATTTTCATCTTGTAAAAACAAAAAGAAGAGGTCTTCTTAGTCACTGAATAGATACTGTTGTATGATCAACATCTTTTGGCAGCCTACTGTTTGTGTGTGGGGCGGGGTGATCAATTTAAAAAAAGTAAAAAAGGGGAATCAATGAATAAATTACTTCTCCTACTTTTTGTTGGATCTCTAAAAGTTCCAGATTTTAAAAAAATGTGTGAACGTTGTTATGGGAGAGTGGTTTGACTCATTTACCTACTCTTCTACATCAGCCCTAGTGTCATAGTTGTAACAAGACATTTTTGTCAAGATAACTGGTAATGGACATTTGTGAGATTGTACACGAGCAGCTTCACGGGATTGATTTCATTTTCTCTACTTGTTACCATTATGCCACCCAGTATCACCAATGTACTGTAGATGTATATCTCAACTTCAGGTATCAACTTCAAAAAGCTGTTGTATTTCACAAGTAAGCTCAACTTGAAGTAACACAGCAAAGGAATGGGATCTGAGAATAGCACTGACTGTATAGCTGCTCGATGGACGTGTGGGTGGCCTTACAAAAAAATTGAATTGGTGAACAGAGTTCAAATTCTGGCTGAGACATTTTGTGTTCATTTTGCTCTGGCCATTTCAAAGGGACCTTCAGTGAGTGAGAATATTTTAGGTAGATATTCCAGATCAGTTGTAAAAAAATTGATTTCATCAAATGTTGGCATATATATCGTTGGAAATTAAAGTTTGTATAGAGTAAAGCTCACAGAAGAATCGTCTGCCTCAGAGCAAGTCATTTTAAACTACTTAATATCAAATGTCATAGACATTAGTTAGAAAATGATACACTTGTGTGGATTGTAACTGTAAAGTAAGAAAGATAATGGTTGATGGATCAACACCATAATTTAATCATTTCCTCTCCCCGTAGTCTATTGCCTACCCTCCTACAAAATTTTGTCGAATTTCATTGAGACCTTTTGGAGATATTGTGTGAACAGACATAGACCTTTGGAGCTATTGTGTGGTGCAGACAATTTGCTGGTACCTGGATGAAGAATGATGCATGAATCTGCTTCAAAATTTAATCACTTCTTTCATAATTTGTTGCACACACTAGCACAAAATTCAATTGAAATCCAATGAGGATCTTTGGATATATCATGTGGATAGGCAGAGAATTTTTTGAATTATTTTGTGGTTGTCGAAAGTTAGCTCAGATGTAGGGGATATGATCGTGCATGGATCCGCTCCAAAATTTACTGACTTTTATCCCAATCAATTTACCATGCTTCCACGACATTTCATCAAAATTCATTCAGAACTTTCGGAGATATCGTGTGGACAAACTGGGAAATTTTGAAGATATTGCTTGATATGGACAGCTAGCTACAATATAGGGGAGATAATTATGTTTGGCTTCGCACCAAAATTTATTCACTTCTTTCCTATTACCCACTCTTCCACAAAGTTTCATCAAGAGACGAATACCTGCTTGTTTATATTCATCAGCTGGTTCGTCTGTTTCCCTGGTCGTGTGGATGGATAGATGGAAGGCTGTTGAATGAAGAGCTTATTTTGAGAAAGAAAGCAAATAAGCATGTTCTCATGTAGTCTCTCCTCAAATCTTCACTTTTATATCATTGCATCAAGAAGGGATTTAAAAAAAAAGCTGGAATCTAGTTCGTATCCACCTTTCAAAAGTGCTCGCCTTGAAAAATTACCATCTAATTTGAAACGTAGTAATAAGCAATGTCATGATGGGTGAATGCCATATCTTTTTTTTAACCTAAAATGGTTCTTCAGGATTCTGATCGGCGTCAGAGCCCAGAAGTAGATGTCTCAACTCTGAATTGTTCTTTTATAGATTCTCGCTCTCAGCAACTTGCCTGAATGCTTGTGAAATTTGACCAAATATAGATTGTTATCATTTGATCTCTGATCTAAGCATGCATTTTACCTGATCATTAGTTATACACGTAGTTACCGTAACGATTTTTGGGGGGGGGGAGGTTAAAATTGACTATTTAGATCGGAGATATTAATCTGCCGTGGATCATTTCAAGAGCTGGACTCCTCAAGTCACATCTAATGGAAGCTTGCAAATTCCAGTCTGCATTTTCTTAACTGTCCGACTTCGATAAATTTGCTCAGTTATTACATACTTTGATAGACCCTGATTCTGAAGTACAACAATTCGAATACGTTCGAAATTAGACAACTTTGGCCTCTCCACCATCCTATGGGAACTTAACATTATTTTTATTAATAACATAAATCGATGAATTGAAATTTGAAACCTTTATATCATGTCAATTGTCAATAAGTTTACTTACAACAAGAAATGTCATAAATTGAAATTCTATAAAAACTACTGAACTTATGGTGCCTGCTCAACTTTTTTACTATTGGGCAGTGTCTCTAGAATTATCACATTCTGTCAGGCATAAAATATCCAATCTAATCATAAAGATACTGTCAGGAAAATGAGAACTCACATGCATGCTTATATAAATGTCCATGCCAACGACCACAGAATATATATATATATATATATATATATATATATGTATGTGTGTGTGTGTGTGTGTGTGACAATAATGAATATACAACAAGCTTATGTATATGTATTAATATATTAGGTAAATCTTTGTTCAAAAACGTGTGCAATACCATCAGTAGAGCGGTTATAAAATGAGTAAATATTTTTTTTCAATGGTTCATACAGATTACATCCTGTTTCATTTGAAAAAGATTTTCAGATGGACTGTCCAGAGATGGTCTTTTTACTTTTTTATACCCATTCAGAAATTCCAATTTCGCCTACCAATTAAAGCGGCTGACCCACAGTGTATAATTATTGGTCAGTCCGACTTAGCTACCTTACGGTCAGATATAGGACTTAAAACGGAAGGGGAGTAGCAAGGTCAGATGTTCTTTAGTTTTACGATATTGATAGAATTCTAACACTTCTACCTTTTCCTATTTAATTTGTTTGTTTTTTTACTTTGTGAAATTATTCATTTTTATCTTATTTTATTTTATCTATTTGGTTAGATGAGTAATAAAACAATAAAGACACAAGGAGAAGAAAATTGCAACCGTGACAAACGCGTCCTACAAAATAAATGTTCAACCAAAGAAATTAAGGAAATTGCAAAAAAAAAAAAAATGAATCCACATAGTAAAATAAACTTAATTGAATAGGAAAAGTAGACGTGTTAGTGCTCAATATCGATATCGTAAAACCAAAAACATCTGACCTCGCCCCCCCCCCATTTCAAATCCCATAGCTGACCGCAAGGCAGCTAAATCGAGCTAACCAATGACTTTGAATTGTGGATCAGTCCCTTTAATAGGTTGGCGGAATTGGAATTTCCGAAAAGGTATAAAAGGGTAAAAGAATATCTTTTAACCGTTAAATTGAGAATTTTTCCAAATGTAACGAAGTACAATCTGTAATGAACCATTGAAAAAATATTTACTTATATATATACATATATACATAGTGGAATAATATGAAATGAAGGATGCGCAATACAAACTCGCTTATGTTTCTGTCCTGTTTGGATTTCTCCAGGCGAATGATTCAATTTATTTTTAGATCCTTATCTGGGACGTTTTTGGGAGCCAGTCTATTTTTCTTAGGGTTTAAAACTTTCCTCTTATTCTATTTTCATATCTTTTCTTTTACCTTGTTTGGTCGTTGGTCATTGCTTGTTATGTTGTTTTTTCTGTTCTACATAGAGGATATACTTTACTGTCTGGTGGCTATGAATACGCTGGAAGTACTGTAGGCATTTTCCTTATCAGAACATTGTTAAAACATCAGTTCTTTGTGATATATTTCCCCTCTGAGAGTATTTTATTCTTACTTAAATCTGTTTCCCTGTGTTGGGGTCCACTTTTACATGACCTTAGTTATTGATTTAATCATTCTATGTTTAGTATGTTTATGCATATCTAAGATAATTATGAGTGGCTGGAGGTATGAAATAATAATAATGGTAATGCTAACAGTAATAGTGCCGCTACTACTATTGTTAATAATAAGGATGGGAATAAGATAGCTAAGGTGATTGATTTTTAGTATACCTGTATGTGGGATGTTCAATTATATTTTCATAGAAATTTTGGGCGGTACCGGCACAACACTACTTCGTTTTTTTCTATTTGATAATTCTGCTTTTTGGTTTTTTGTTCTATTGGTGAAGGTGAGGATTTCAAATTCTCAGTTGGGTATAGATAACATGGAGTTTCAGTGTTGTGCCATATGTGTGTTTGTTTTAACATTTTCCATTTTACTGTGGCTGTGAGGTTGCTATCTGTTAGTCTCCAATAATATATCGATAGTGACGTACAGTTTTTGTGTTTTTCGTTTGTAAATGACAATACATGGTTGATTAATCTTAGTTTGAAAGGTGTTTTAGATATTCCTATTTCATATTTCGCTTCTAAAGGTTTCTCTTGGGTTGATATTTCAGCTTGGTATACAATATTCGATATGAGACATTTGTTTTGCAAAGGGCATCCGTTTCTGTCTGTACAATTGCTATCTGATTTAACTATGCTTTCTCCATTACTGTTATTTCTAATCATTTTATTGTTATATTTTGCTATGGAAATTATCCGTACAACTATTGCTAAGTTTCAGTCTGTTCTTGTTAAATATTTTAATCAGTGGGTTACTTAGGGGAGTGTTTTTCTATTGATTTGTGGAATATATTCCCTATGATGGTTTTTACTTGTGAGTTGTATGGAGGTGTATACCAGATGATTTTCCTGCCTCAACCTTTTTTTGTTGTTGGTATGTTTAACACAACTGGATTATACTTTTTCATTATATTTAATGCTAGTTTTGATAAAACTGCTGTCCTTTAAGGCTTTAGTATATACATTTCTAACATCTTTGCGTATTGTTTCATTTGAGGAGTTGTATATTTGCCTAGTTTCTATTGATTTGGGGATCTTTTTAATAATTTTGTTTAGGTGATTACATCTTGTGTTAATATATGTAATTACAGAATTTTCTCTTCTACGTGGTTTATTGGTGTTGTTATTTAGATTAAAGTGACATTTAAAAAAAGAAGAATTTTTTACGTTGGCCTCAACTTTAAAAATTCAAAAATTAAGTTTTTTGTGACGTATTTTTTAATTTCTCGCAATTTTGCTCGTTGCAATTTCTACAATTAGTCAGTCATCATCCCGGTAGAGTCCTATATTTTTAGAGTTTAGTTTTCTGGTGAGGTTATACAAAATATTATATCATATTGTATTCCTGGTTTGTATTGTTTTTATATATATATATATATATATATATATATATTGTTTATATATATATATATATATATATATATATATATATATATATATATATATATATATCCTTCGAAGCGAATGAAAGTCCAGGGATGCTGTGTTCCCTTCTTGGTCACGCTGATGTTGCTCAAAGACGATCAGAAGAGAGCGATACGTCTGGGGCAGCCCGAAGGATGTAAAACCGCTTACACACCCTGTAAAAAAAAACAGCTTGAACTCAGGTCGCTGATTCCATTGGCAGAGTCATTACCGACTTCGCTGATCACGCCTTCCATCCGTTAACAGCATAAGACATCTGATAGATAACGTTCACTTGTGTCTTCTTCCCCACTGGGAAAAATCGGGAAAAACCTTTATCCAGCAGTGTACCTGAAATGGCTGCTGCTGATATATATTTGCACGTATTAAGTGAGAGGTGACACGTCATCATTCTGTATGTCTATCACATTATTAAAAGTATCCAAACATGGTTACAGCACAACCAAAATTGTCATGCATACTCAATGGACCTTGTGGGGTGGGGTCAAAGTAAAGAATTTTAAGAAAATTTCAAAAAGGTGTTAGTGGGAGTTCTATTTACGATGTAACTATAATGCTAAAGTGGACCCAAACTTTCAGTTATATATATATATATATATATATATATATATATATATATATATATATCCTTATCCTTATTCTATATATTTGGATATGTTTAGATTTAATTCTTCAAGGTTTTAAAAAGTGAAAGGAAACTTTTCTCACTTCAAGGGGTCAAAGGTATAGGGAAATTTCCTCCCGTTTGGTGATCAAATGTAAAAGGAAACTTTTTACCCCTTCAAGGATTCAAAAGTCAAAGGAAACTGTGCCCCCTCAAAGCGGTCAAAAGTGAAGAAAAGCTTCTTCTGTTGTGTGATTTTAGATCAAGAGATGACCTCTGGTGCTAGCTTGGAGTGTCTTCATCATAGAGTGTAGCTCACTCATAAAGTTGACAAGAAAAAGACTGGACTCCTGTTTTGTATTCAACAAGTTATTTATTTCTGTTGATACACGGTAGCTTATAATAAGACGACTTCTTGAACAAGGCAGCTTTATGAAATCGCGGTTGGGCTGGTTCAACAGAGAGAGGGAGAAAGGGAATGAGAGCTGACGACGGGCTGTTATTCAAGTTAAGTTTGGACCGCAAGTTTGTAGTTCCATCTCAGTAAACTTGCATACATTTATACATATCAATTAGACGTGAAAGAAGATTCGAGAAACCCTAAAATCTAAAATGTTTCCCTGCCAGGGGGGAGGGGGGCGTTCTCGACGGTTCAATATGACATCGCCAACTAATCAAAACGTCCCACGCAGTTGCTTAGACCCACCTGGGTCCGCCCACGCGTCTCTGACATCATGGAAAATTTCAGCACCTACCAAAAGCTAGGTTCCCAACTTTTCTTCGGCGGATGGCCCCGAAGGTCAACCAGCCCCAAAGCTTCGGTTCAAGTGCCGTTTTGATTCACAGGAGCGAGGATGTTATGTCTCGCAATTATTGACCCTGCGATCATCAATCCTAAACACAATATAATTTATTTTAATCTCCATTTCTGTTTTGATTCTATGCTAGCGTTAAAAAAAATTGAAACTAACCGCAATTTCGTAATTTCGTGTCACATGGGTCAAAAGTGAAGGGAAACCGGCAAGAGAGATTTAATCCCTTTTTACTCCTTACTTTACATCTCAATATTTAACCCTGTGTAGACGTTTACTTCGGCTAATTATACATAAAATAGTCCTGTTCTGATATAATTTTTTCCAATAATATCTGACTATGTCCATGCGTCAGTAACATATTCTAATCGTTTTAACTAATCTAATATTGCAAGTTTTATCGACCAAGAGGAGAATGATAACGTAGGACACCGTTTATTCGCCTTTCTTGGCCGGTTTTGGAGAGGAATGGCTTGTCATTTACTTGGCACATTGTTATTGGGTGCTGTTAAAAATAGCCCCATTGAGGTCTTAGGACTTCAGCCTCTCTTTATTGAAGGAGGTCTAGACTGACATGTCCTTTCAAGACGCCATTTGCACAACTAGGCATCTAATCAAAGATTGTCCTGCCAATAAATCTCTCCGGGGTATGAAAGCTAATGATTGATTTGGACTGAGTAATGATTGCACTGCTCGGCTTGATATTTCTTGGCAATTCTTTCATGCTGACAACTATTGAACAATGCCAAGCAGAAATTCTCGAGAGTTCCAAACTCCTTGTATGTGCTTTTCAGCCATTTAAATAATGTTCGATATTGTTAAAGTTACAAAGAATTGAATAGTTCGAGGCAAAAACTGTCACGTACTTCTCATCATTGCAAGAGGTCGTTAAGTCCGGGGAAAAAGTCAAGATTTGAATGCTGATTTTCAAGGTAGTTATGCCTTCCTCACTGTAAGGATTGGCGTAACACAACTTTTCCATCCCCATTTCTCTCATTTGACATTGTGTTGTACCAAGTCAAGTTTAGTAAATATCATGTAATGATCGGGAAACTTACAGGGGAAACGTTAGTCTTTGCTATATATCACAGTCACACTGTCTGTTATACACTGTCTTCCATGAACGAAAATACCCATACCTCTTTTTTTTATAGAATGCTCATTTTCTTTTAAACTGAACATAGTAGGATTTTATCATTTCTCGTGGATCATTAAACAATTGAAACAGATATTATCGCATAATTTTTATGACCAAACTCTAGAACATTAAAGCTTTGTTGCCGAAATTCTTTTTAGGGATGTACTGATTTTTGGATGGTGACATAATCATATCATTGGCAACAGAGTTTTAATGCTTTAAAGCTTTGTCATAAATAATACCTGATAATATTCGTTTTTATTGCTTATTGTTCCACTGGAAATAATAGAATCAGTTGTTTATAAACATAAAATTTGAATCGGTCGCTTCCATTTATTTCCGATGGTCATCAACACTCACAGGCGTAATTCAATGGTTATGCAAGAAACTGCAGGCCTCAAGGTTTGAGCCGTTAACCAATAGAATCCTATCGGTGGGTGTCAATCATAGCACCATGATTAAGATGACTGACGATGGGACAGAGAGATAGAGAAGGATGGTATTATCAGGTTTTTTGAAAGATAGTTGCTCAAAAGTAACATGAACAGGTCTGGCGAGTCACTCAATGGAAACCGTCATGTGACCAACAGCTTTTGTCAGCACGTCGTGTTGGAGGTGATCATTTGAAAAATCGGGAAAAGGGTTGATCAATGAATAAGCTATTTATCTTGACTTTAGTTGGGCACTAAAAAAAGTCATAATTTTCAAAAGACAAGCGGGCTCAAACTAAGGGATCAATTTAGCATAAACCTTTATTGTAAATTGAACCCTCCATCAAAAAACTTTTTTCGGTGGGGAATTAAAAAAAAAAACAGGAAAAAGTTTTTCGTTGACATAATGAGGAGTAAATGCAGGAAGTTTCAGCCTTCTAGTGCCATTGACGTGGCCTGTACACGGAAAACATGCCAGCCAGCAAGACCACCCTGAAAACTGAAGAAACCTATGTTGACAGTTTTGATTGACAGTTTCTGTTTCTCTGAATTTTTTTGATGAGGTATTATTATTATCTCTTTTATTGTTCAGACTATCCTCATCTTAGTTGTTTCGGCCGTTGTACTCTACGGCCTTCATCAGGTATCATCTGGTAGGTGTTGGGGAAGTAACGAACTGAACCCTTTATTTAACCGACGGGGGTATACAGACAAACACCTACCAGATGATACCTGATGAAGGCCGTAGAGTACAACGACCGAAACGTTGTATGGAAAACAACCAAGATGAGGATAGTCCAAACAATAATAGAAATAATCGACAGTCTCTGTTAGTCCAGACTAAAATTCGAGCTTAGTTGGCCGATTTCTCTTCCTGGGTTGCCAACTGTTACGCCATGATTATTTCGTATAAATAATTATTATTATGAAAAAATTGTCGGAAAAAAGAAAGATTGCAGATACTTAGAATTATTAACGGACGTTTCATTGAATATATAATCTGACTGCTATCATACATTGAATATTTCGAACCATTGTCCTTGTCGTTGCATTCTTGGATGCTATATCATTCGACCTTTCTTAGATGTCTGTTGCATTCAGTAATCTTGTCAAACAGGACCCCTTTTCTGATCCACGGGGACATCTTCTCATTCCTTACCTGGCTCATTCGGTGTCCTTCCAAAGAGAATTTCAGAAATCGTAACCACAATTTATTGCATCTTGCCTTTGCCCCGAATCGATCGATATTCCTGCACTACCTATTCACTACAGATAAAAGCGCTGGTAACACTCACCTGGTTTCTTAGATGTCAGAGTCAACATCCGACCTATGATAAAACTCTTACTGACATCGTCTGCGCCGACCTGATCTAAAAGAGAACTCTTGCTAACGCTACCCACACCGACCTAACCCACGAGTGAACTCTTGCTAACATTGTCTGTATTTACCTGACCTATGCTTGAAACGACCATGAACTCAAGTTGTTCTTACATCGACTCCCCAAAAGATTGGCCAACAAGTGAACTCTCATCAACTCATCTGTTCGATCAAAGGTCAGATGCCAAATTGATTTTGAAATAATGTGAAGACGTTAACACATCTATTCAGCTTGAGACACTTTCCATTTAAATAACTGCAATAAACTTTTCGTTATCCTTATTTTAAATCTATATTTTTTCCTTCTTTCACCAACTGCGTTACTATCACAAGTTGATAATCTCTTTCTTTTATTATATTGATGATGAACTAACGACTTTAGAACTGATTCAGATTTTCCTGTCATGAAAATGAACATTCAAAATCCCGATTTCGAACCACGAACCACAACAGGTACCGGCGGGAAATATGCATCGTCTGTTTTTGAGTAATATATCAAAGACTGTCAACCAAGACTGTCAATACAGGTTTCTTAAGTGAGTCTGGTTGGCTGGCTTAATATCTGTATTTCTCTCGCGTACAGGCCAGAGGTAGAGCTAGATGGATGAAAATTTAAACATTTCTTCTCCATTTTTTTGTAAAAAAAAAAAAGATTCTTCTAGGTTTTTTGCCCCCTCTACAATAGGTTTTCAGTGGGGTGCTCAATATACAATATAAATTTATGCAAAATTGGTCCCTTAGTTTTTGCCCGACAGCGTTTACGCTTAAAAAAAATCAAGACGTTCTTTAGTCATCACCACCGAAGATGACTGAGTGAAGTAATTTATCCATCGATCACCACTTTTTCAAATATTTCAATTGATTACCCTCTACATGGCATGCTGTCAAAAGACGTTCGTCAAGTTCATCAAGTAAATACAGAAAGCATCTTAATTTTTACTTCCCTCTATCTTTATTTGCATTTTATATTTATCTATTTATTCGCATCCTTTTTCCTATTTGTCCGAGCCCCCTGAGAACAGAGTATGACACAAGGTCGGTTTAATGAGAACGTGTGGGTAGGATGACTGAAGGATTCTCTTTAGTCCTCGCAACTTTTCGGTAAGGACACAAGAGCGCTGGTCTTGGGGTCTCAGGACGAATCCTGAGCCCTTCGGACTTGGCTACATTGAGTAGTACCAGGCCTCATGAGGTGAAGACCCAATCGGCCATGGCACCTCTGGAATGGTCATATGAAAGATGCAATACTCTCATTATCACTGACGTAACAGCCATCACAATACAGTCGAAAGAGATATTTTTGGATAAAGTCTGATGAAAGAGTGATTGTGGATCAGAAAGAGAAAAGAGGTGCGTGAACTTGATGAAAGGAGGGGAAGGAAGAGTTGAATGAAACAAGAATGAAAACCTTTGAGGTGAGATGAGGGAAGAGGTCGGAACCTGAGCTTCAATCTGCACAGGCAGTAGCAATGGTATGGACTGCAATCCTCTGCAGCGAGCTAAATGTGTGTGTGTGTGTGTGTGTGTGGTACAAATATATGCAAATGCATTAATATATTCCTCAATCCAGATTTGCATTAAACTTTCTCTTATGACTTCTTGTACTTCCTCCTTCACACACACACACGCACGCGCGCGCACACGCACACTCACACACACACACACACACACACACACACACACACACACACACATATATATATATATATATATATATATATATATATATATATATACATGTATTCATCAATTCAAAGATATGACTTCATATTCTGGGAATATCTTCCTGGAGACAAAATAGAAAAATCCTTAATAGCCATTCATTACCTACCACCCCCCTCAGCTAATAAAGAGAAATCTGTTCGTGCGAGGCAAAAAATATTAAATGTAAAATATTCCCCCAATCATTATCTCTGTCTCTCTTAAATACGTCGCTTTTATTTCGCCTTTCAGATTAAGTGCAAGAAGCCGTAGTAGAAAATATCAAAGGGAAAATGACTTGAAAAAAAATGACATTGGTGAGAACAAAGAAACGAAAGGATTGTACGGAGAAAATGGAAAAAGGGAAATAAACGATGGTTGAAGTCAGGAGAATATGGAGGAAAAGGCAAAGCTTTAAAACGCAGTGCATTGGGGTTTTGAGGTGTCATTTGCACAATGTGTGGCTGAGAATGATCATGAAACAAAAAGTTTCAATTGACAAATGCTGGCCTTGTATTGCACAATCTCTCCCCTCACCTCTCCCACCCCCACATTTACACGCAAATACATATATCTACGGTGGACGAGAATCAACTCCTTTTTGGATTATATGACCTTACACCCAGTGACTTCTTCCTGTGAGGGTGGGAAAATTGAAAATATCATCATCAGTCTTTTAACGTCCGTCGTTGTGGACATAGACCTTCCCCAGGATTCGCCAAAATTCCTTATCATGGGCATCGCGGAGCCAGTATTTTCTGAATCTGTCAAGTTCATCTCTCCATCATGTGTTCTGTCGGCCTCGGTTTCTCATGTGATCGCTGGGGATCCACGTTGTGAGACGTGATGTCCATCGGTTGTCTTTCATTCTTGCAACATGGCCTGCCCATTGCCATTTGAGTTTTTTGATAGATTTTATGATGTCACGAACACCTGTTTTCTTCCTTATATACTGTGCTGTCTTGTGATCTTTCCATGTAAGGTTGAGCATAATCTTTCATTCGAATGTTGCATACTTCTTAGTTCGCAGGCCTGTCTCTTGGTTAGGTTCCATCTTTCAGCAAAAACTCTTGATCAACTGAATGATCGTATTTGACATGTTATGGCCGACTTACCGCTGTATAGGTTAAACTGAAACAAAGAAAAACTCTCTTACCCAGAAACAAATTTTTCGATCCATCTCAGGAGTCATCTACTGCTTCCTCATGTATTCGCTTTCGCCAGTTTACATGATATCTCCTAAAGTTCTGAATGAAAGTGTAAGGCAGTATATAATGTATCAAAATGGAAAAATATCTCTCGACCAAAACAGAATTCCCAGACCTCTCCCCAAATTATTACGAGTTTGCTAAGTTGGAAATACTGTCTAGCCACTGTTTCTAAGGATAGTCTGTATCAGGATGTCTCCATACCAGAAATTGATTAATTCACCCTGAAATATCACTATGCCAAGTTTTACGTTTTCATCACTAAGTGAGCAATTCTGACTAAATTCTATGCTGATCGTCTGGACTTATAATACTATGCAGCTTGGATAGTGGGTGGAGCATTTCGAAGATGTTTACTGTTCTATTGGATGTTTATAATCTGTTTGCAGGAGGCAAAGATATGTATCAGGCGTATTAATTTCTTGCTTGCAATAATTTGATATAGTTGGACAGTCATTCATGAATTAGAATGTGATTAAGCTCTAACTCGTAATTCTCCTAACAGTACGTATAAACATTTGAAAACATGGCGGCCATCTTGAAAAATGTCAGAATTTTGCGTGGCCCGCGTTGAATATCAGAATATCAAGAGGAATTGTTCCAAAGTTCATGCTTAATCATCATTTTCACTTTTCGCTTGTTTTTTCTAGGGAGGAGGGTATACACTAAAAATCCACAAACAATCAAGCAATAAACAATAAAGCTATTACCATTAGGGAGCTTCTTTCCACCCTTTCCCCTTTCTCTTTATATATATGCTCTTCCATAGAAATAGAGCACTCTGGTGGATGGGAAATTTATAAATATATTGCTTAAATTCAGCCTTACTGAACGTCCTGTTATGTAGCTCAGAGGTAGGATACCAGCCTCCGAGACTGAAGCGAAGTACCTTGTGGTACTGGATGGGATAATGGAAAGTCTATAGCCACACTGAAGAGATGTAATACATCGAAACAGCTATCTGTGGATGATACAATAATATATATATATATATATATATATATATATATATATATATATATATATATATAATTAACAAATGGATGTATAATCGGATAGAAATAATAATAAATGCATTATATTATTTGGAAACTCTCATTGAAATGATGTCCAGTTATTACAACATGAATGCATCATTTGGCCTAGACAGCGTACTGTGTAATACAGAGTGGATCAATGTCCTTCCTCGCATTGTATAATGTCCGATCTATGCGGTCTATGGAGAAGCGTTGACGAGAAATGAGATTATGCGGAAAATAAGTACTATTGCGTAAAATAATTGTTTTTCGACATTTTGTCATCATTAAGTTACGGACTTATTGACCAGCCTATGCCTGCTCGGGGAGTTAGGTTGAAAAAATCTGAAGCTTCTATAGTAGAACACTTTTGTACACATTATCGATACTCTGCTGTACTTCAAGAGAAGTATATGTGTCACAAATTTCTCAAGCCATTGACTTTGATAATTTACTATTTACATAATGAAAACTTGTACAAATTCAGTTCCGGTTACGACGGTCTGTAAGTGCATGTGAATGTCGATAATGAAATATATACAAAAAGAAAGAATAAGTGATGTCTAAATGAGCATTCACTTGTAAGCATGTAGGTATTATATGTGTGTGGATATATATATATATATATATATATACATATATATATATATATATATATATATATATATATATATATATATATATATATATATATATATATATATTATGTCATCCACAGACAGCTGTTTCGATGTATTACATCTCTTCAGTGTGGCTATATATATATATACATATATATATATATATATATATATATATATATATATATATATATATATATATATATAAGCATATGAAGACATTTACGTATATATATTTCATATCCATCGGAGCCAAGCGAAAATCTACACATAGAGCTCATTTTGCAAAAGGGTCTGCACCATTCGCAGTATCTTCCAGCGAGGTTGCCTAATAGATTGTCGGATTGAACTGAAATTCGATATTGGAGACTTTCGGACCAGGGTGCAACTTTTATCTGCATCAAACTATAAAAAGTACCTAAATACTTGGTACAGTTTCAGTCTTTCCTGCTTAAACAACTGATTCCCCACCATTTTAAGGGCAGAGGCTCCAAAACAGTCTGAAAAGGCTCCAAATACGCTAAAGTATTTAAATGTTTAGAGATAATCAAAAATATTTCCCTTTAAAATTCATTATAGGCGCCTAATGCTAGTTGAACCTGCCTTTTTAGTATGATTGAATTGTTACTATATAATTCCAAGAGGCCAAAGAAGATAATTCTGTTATTCATTTTATGAGTGCAATTCTTGTGTATACTCCGGTTTTAGCAACTGCAGAATAATTAGAACCCCAGTTTTGCAAAATTTTGTTTCTTATTTCCGTTTCATTGGAGGTTATTACTGGCTAGCTGATTACGTGAGCTGCTATACTACAATAAGATGGAGTCGAAGTTTTTGGTGCCTAGTCAAATTTATGATTTGCTTAGCTAATCCAGATAATAGACGTTCCAGATATAACAACATACATACGTATATATATATATTTATATATACATATGTGTGTGTGTGTGCACGAACATTATGCATTGATATTTGCACATGTATGCAATTTTCATAAATATATCTATGCAAATACGAGAGTGTATGCGTGCGTATGCAGGTGCACACACATGTGCATGTGAAAACACGGATGGATGGATTCTTTTCCAATTAAAATGGGCCGATTCCGATGTATTTCGATCTATAGTTTTTTGCAATAGTCATGTTTTTTGAGTACAAGATTCTGAGAAGGCTGAATTCTCAAAAGAAGAAAGAAAGAAAAGGACCAATGAATATGGAAAGAAGGAAAAAGAAGAAAGAAAAATAACTCAACGTATCAGCAAGATTGTGATTAAAGTCTTGCTGGGACTACATTCTTATTTTTGGTCTATTCGATTCAGTTTGTATTTTTCGACATCAAATCAGATTTAGAAATATGAGCATATGTATACAAACCAACGGATCAAGGAACCAAGCTATCTATTTATCTATCTATTCCAGTTTTGATATATCTCAGGCTGTTTAGGTCAATCTATCGAACATGAAATAGATCTATCTGCTGATCAATGTTTGGTACATTTTAGCGCAGCCATTTAAGCGCGTGCGTTTTGGCACGGCGCGTTAGTCCAAAACCTATTTGGGCGCCAGTCCATTCGGCGACTGTCGGTTTGGCGCTGAGAAGATTTTCATGAAGTAATAAACATTCGTAAATTTAATGTACACACATACATACACGGTAAAAATATATGCATACACGTGTATACATACAGATGCATACAAACAATTGCCACATATATACATGCTATATACGTAAACACATACACACGCACTATATGCAGACATATGCCACATGCATACTACTACGCACATGCCACATACACACACATACACACACATACTACGTGCAAATACATGCCATACACACATCACACATACATGACACATATACGTACACACAACAGACGGAGATAAACACACGCGCCATATACGCACATATACACATACATCAATACATGCAGTTCATGTGAGTATGTGGTGTATATGTGTATTATGTTATGCATGTGTTAGTGTACTTGTATGTTGTATATTTGTCAGTATGTGTACCCGTGTGCATACGCCCCTGGGCATGTGAGTACGTGACATGTATGTATGTGGTATGTGTATGCATGTTTGTGAATGTGGCATGTTTGTGTGTGTGTGTTTATGTGACACACACACACACACATACATACATATATATATATATATATATATATATATATATATATATATATGTGTGTGTGTGTGTGTGTGTGTGTGTGTGTGTGTGTGTGTGTGTGAGTATTTATCGTGCGAGTATGTGGTATTTGTGTATTTGGCAGGTTGTGTATGTGCCTTTGAAGTATGTATTTGACATGTTTCTGCATGTAGTATATGTGTGCGTGTGTATATATGGCATGTGTGTATGTTGTATGTATGTGCATGTGTGTATATGCGTTTGTGGCGTGTATGTAAATGATTGTATTTGTATTGATGATTAATCAATCAATATTTTTCTTTCTGGTCAAAAATCAGGTATCCAAACAGCCGAGTCAAAACGCCGGCGCCAAAACGGCCGGGTCTAATTGTTCCATTCCGACTGCTTAGACCTATTGTGACTTAGAAGTGAGGGGTTAATTTGAAAAATCTGAAAGTGAAAACTAAAATAACTAAATCAGAGATAAGGGGCTGGCCACCCTCTTTCCGAGGTTGAGGGTACTTTACAAAACCAGGTTAAGGGCTTATTTGTAAAATCGGGACAGTTGCCCAGGGGTTTTCGAGATAACCCCGGCTTGGACAGCGAACAGATAAAATGTAAACAATAAAGAAAATGATATTTAATTCGGAAGGAAAGTACTAAGAGGGTCGGGCTAGTGAGATCTGGACAGAATACAGATGTAGGATTAATCACATTTCTAAGAGAAGCATGAATTACCAAGTTTGGAGAAATTCTTCAGAGGAATATTGACCATTTCAGCTCCCGGGCAAATAAAATCAATTGCCGGGGAGGATTGGACCCTCCAATTGCCTACGCATAATTCTAAGGGGAATCTATAGATTTCTAAAAAGATGAATATACAACCAATGCATCATTCCGAGTATCGCTTATGGAGCTGAAACATGGAACCTAACCAAGAGACAGACCTGCTGACTGAAAAGCATGCAACATGCACATGAAAGAATTATGCTCAACCTCACATAGAGAAATCACAAGACAGCATAGTATATAAGGAAGAAAACGGGATTCAAAAACATCATAGAATCTATCAGAAAACTTAAATGGTGATGGGCAGGCCATGTTGCAAGAATGGCAGAAAACCGATGGACATCACAACTCACAACGTGGATCCCCTGAGATCATATGCGAAACCGAAGCCGACAGAATACAAGATGGAAAGATGAACTAGACAAACTAAAAAAAATACTGGCTCTGCGACGCCCACGATAGAGAAGTGTTGCGAATCGTTGGAAAAGTCTATGTTCACCGATGGACGTTAAATAACTGATAATGTGATGAAATTTGGTGAAGGCGGAGGGAAAATTACATGTCAGCACTATTTCAATTTTACCAACTGATAGGGGAAAAGCAATCATAAACCATTCAGCCATCAGCCCCACACACAGAGGGAGCCAGTCATTATATAAGTCAGCCATTTTTTGAGTAGTGAGGAGAAGCTGCCGGGACACTGCAGAGAGATCCACGTTCCTTGTCACCACGAAGAGTCCTAACCCTTAAAAACTTATAGTTTCGACTCTAAAACTTTGTTGAAGCTATGCAAATAGATACACCAAGAGACATCAAGTAGATAACCCGAAAGACTGACTGATAGTCATTCCATAGTGTCCTCATCCGCAGCAACGTATATTTCGACCAGTCACTTTGTATAGATACTGACAAAAACTTGTTGCATATTATTCACCCAGTGTTGATTTTTCCTTTTCAACTTGTGACACCTCTGGTAGTCTTTGTTCCAACGCCGTAGAATCTTAAGCTAATAGCTGCACTCCCGTCGGATCTGAACACGACGTTGGCGAGGTGGGGGACGACTGAAAGCAGCGACCAGTCGACTGCAGCCTGTCCAGCGTCGCACTTCACCAATTGGCGAAGGGTAGCAGAGACCAGTCCGGATTTGGGGGAGTAGGGGTGCCACACTATTATCAATCTCAATCTTTTTAGATCTCAATCTGTTTAGATCTCAGTTTGTTTAGATCTCTCTATCGATCTCAATCCGTTTAGATCCAGCTCCGCTCAGATCTAGCACTTCGCAGA
>OY735207.1:23430247-23565247 GCA_963457665.1 Thysanoteuthis rhombus | reverse complement strand
TTTCTGTATTTTCTTGTCTTCTTTCTCTGTTTATCAAGGCGTTCCGAATATGATTTGGTAGTGGATTCCTCATCATCCATTGCCCTTTGAGTTTCTGTCGGTAAATTTCTTCCCTCATTCTGTCTGCATACCCATTTTGTCGGCAAATCCGAGGTCTGTACCCCATTTTGTTGGCTAATTAGAGTTCCGCAAAACCCAATAAAAATCATTCTTCATGTGTCGATTTCAGTTGATTCATATCTATCTCAAGTTTTCCCCATCTAACTTTCTATCTCGGTCGATTTTTGTCTCAACCTTTTGGTATTTATCAATCTGATGCTGCTCATGGTATCTATGATATTTACAGAGCTTAGCTAAGTGCAACACAGGGCTAAATGAAGGGAAATGGGATAGGGAGATTATATTGCGGCAATCTTCCACTTTGGGAGGGCCTGTCTGACTACCTTGAAATAATCATACTAATTCCTAGCATTTTACCTGTGCTCGGAAACCGACCATAGGCACCGCTTGGGAATACACGACTAGGTTAGCCATGAGGCAAGCTCATCGCAATCTGTTTGTATCTATCTCAATCTGTTTACATACTCACAGACACGCGCATATATATATATATATATATATATATATATATATATATATATATATAAATATATATATATATATATATAAATATATATATATATATATATATATATATATATATATATATATATATAGAGAGAGAGAGAGAGAGAGAGAGAGAGAGAGAGAGAGAGAGAGAGAGTTCCCCAAAGGTTGAAACGTTTCAAGGTGAATTCGCCAACAACAATTGCAATTCATCTACAATAATTCATCTACAGACACAATTTATCTACAGATATGATTTACCTACAAGGTAAAGGTAATTTAACGAATACACTCATATCCAAACATACACACAAATAAAGATGTGTGTGCATGTGTGTTTATGAGTATGTACGTTTATATACATGTGTATTTGTGTATATTTGTGTATGTATATGTTCATGAGTATGTATGTGTACGTATATATCTAATTTATACCTGTAGGTAATTATTTTACATAAACTATATCTATAGATGAATTATTGTAGACGAATAAGATAATGTGACCTTACGGCAGCAGCCCTCCCTATCCCCACATATCTCAAGTATCTCCTCGTCTCGGAGTCCTTTGAGGTTTTTGCGACAGGTGAAATATACGGATTCGTGCCTTTTCCAAGGGCATCACTGCTAGTCCCAGTCTCAGTCAGGGTTGGAACTCAGCTCGCCCAATTCATTTTCTGAGGTATTAACCGATCGGCCCCAGGCGCTCCCCTTGTAGACGAATTGTTGTAGGCAAACTCGCCGGACACCGGTGGAAGCGGTAGGAAATTTGTTTCCAGTGCCTGCGGTCAGTGTTCAAATCTAGATAAATACTTGTGTTCCAAATGCTGATTTTTCTGATACTCACCTAACGTAGCATCAATAGCCATGCCAGCTGCATTAATAACTACCTCGGCCCACTCGTATATGTCGATGGACTCGCCTAGTGGCTAAGGTAGTTGCGTATTTCTTACCCGAGCCTCTAGTTGGTGTTCGACTACAAATAAAGGCTAAGATTTAGAATGCTATACAGAAGACTGGCGTCGCAAAAATTTCTTATCTTCATGTAACAGCTAGTGCATTCATGTACTTGTAAAATCTTCGATTGCTGAATAATGTGTTTCTGGTTTATTGCTGTCTACTCGTGTTTGTTAATCTCTCTATACCTGTCTCTCTTTCTGTGTTTATTTTAAAGTAATTCTTATAAGTTGTCATCCGATAAAGTAAAAACTCCAGCGGACACACGTTCATACGCATGCGAGCATTCGTGCAGCCAGTGTGCGTCTACATATAACAGAAACGCTTTCTTCCGCTTTCCCATTGGTTGAACGTCAACAACAGTTCAGAACAACACATCACAACTCGGCACGCCTCCTTAAAGGAACGATAAGATTCATTGCAACTGGATGGATTTCCCCGTTTTCTTGATGCACGACGAATCTCTCCACTCGGCAAAGCAAGTTTCCTCTGCTAAAAACAACTACTATCTCTTAGAGGAAAGGATAAGAAAGAAAAAATCCATACGGTTGTCTTTGTCTTGAGATTTTACACGGATATTCTTTCTAACGACTGTGATTTAATTCTTTAAAAAATGTGAGGTGAAAATCAATTTTTTGACGGAAAAAAAAAACGCTTAACAAGACAAGACGCGAACATAAAGAAAAAAACAAACAAAAAACTGGAAGTAAGGCTAAAACAGAAACGTATTTTCTTTCCATGTTTGTAGGGGGTCGTTCCCCCAGGCTGCACCTCCCTATTGCACTTAAATGGGAAGGATCGGGGTCAATTCTTGATGCGTCCCAAAAGGGAAGTGCCGAGGGAACTGGACAATTTCTGGAACCACCCACAAATACATGTGAGGGTCCCCACGCTATACTTGACCTTATGTCACATTTCAATCTCACGGGGAGGTTGATAAATCGCTTCCTTCCTTGTGTGTTGAACGCTCCTCAGTTTTGTACGTTCATTGTCTCTTCCTTTTTCACTTCATGGATGGTTAATTGTAATCTTAATGCTGAAGTAGGTGTCACGTTTCAACTAATGAAGACTTCTTTTTCCTAGAGTACAAGACATTTGCTAATTTTATTTTTACATTGCATGACGAAGACAGGTTCGACTAGTTCAGTAAATTCTATGATTGAATTCAGTCCACGTTTATGCTTACTTAGCTACATTTAGCTGTGAAACAGCTTATCCGTGTTCCCACTTTTATGAAATAATACATTTAAGGCAGTCCGCATTCTGTTTTAGAACGTTACGCCGCGCTTCCTCCTTCATTTACCATTCCTGGCAGGTATATTTTCAATAAGGCTACTACTACTATAAGAGTCTCTTAATGCCAGGAGGCCAAATAATAGAAAATTTTCAAAATTAATTCATACATATCATTTTTTACACAATTCTACTGTATCTATATAATCACAACGAAAAGTCAGTCGTTCTTTTTAATATAAATTCCTTCAAACGTCTACATTTTTTAGTATTTATAATTATAATTATGATAAAGGTTAAGTTGATTTGGTAGATGTATGTATTGATAAAAACTAGTGCAATCAAATCTTGTTAATTTTGAAAAATTTTCATTTATCTATGTGGAAAACTTTGGATGAGAGACGCGAGTTTTCAATGGGTCTCCAGGGCTATAAACGTATTACATCTGAATCTTGATCACAACACCACATGTTTCTATCTAAAATGTATCGAAAGGAAAATTAATGTTAAAATCTAATTGATACTGATGAGTGAAGCCTCTAAGCGATAAATCACAATAATAATATTTTATTGCAAGCGGACGGTAAACGTAAAAAATTCCGATGATTTGAATCAGCTAGGAAGATATTTTTTATTCATCCAATTTTGTCACAGGGAGATTAGAAAAAACTCCGCTCATATACAGAGAATAAGTTATGAATAATTGAGATTGAATTTGTAGAAACTAGATTTCTTTCAAGGATTTTATGTTTTTTACGCAAGTTAGTTCTAAGTAACTAAATCAATATACCCAACATTTATGGAAACGCTAATTTCTTTTCACCAGTCAAAAATTACACCAACACCTGCTGAGTTAATGTCTGATTTTAAAAGATTCTAATTAAAAAGGAAAAGAAATAGACACTGAATAGAGCAAAAAATCAATTTCCAGCAGAACGTCAAACTTCGCATGGTGTGTCAGACGCACGTACAGGTAATCAAACTCTGATAAAGTAGGAGTAGAAAATCCATCATCTCTAACGAACGAGTATCAGTCTGGTTTATAAATAGTCCAATATATCAATTAAGTGCGATGATCGATTCACAGTAAGTAGCCTTGGATTATACAAGTTAAAGATCTAATTCAAGCTTCAACGAGGACCAGAAATTATTCACTGAATTTGAAAATAAAACGTTCTCTTATTTGATATAAATTGCCATCATAATATTGAATCGAAGTCTGAATATTGTGCAGCAACGAAGTATTTGACTGGGCTTCGTTGACATGACCTGTATACTGGTTTAAAACATCATTCATTCATTTTCCAGGTACACACTTGAAGATATCTAGAAGGAAAGTCCGAGTTTCAATCCAATCCTGCACTCACCAATGAAAGAGGGATAAATTAACATAAATCCCAAACTGATAACTCATTAGAAATCGGTTAAGTATTTAGTTACTGGCTTATTTGTTCAGGAGTACAACTGAGATATCAGCGACGGAGATCTTTCAAACCAGTGCGTTAAATCTCCAACCCTGTGCTTACCATTTATTGGACTATCAATAGATATACGTTTTCAATAAAAACAAAACAAAACAAAAAAAAACAAAAACAAACCCAAACCCCAACGTGCAATACCATACCAGGTGCTGGGTAGGTGGATTTCATTAACAAGGATAAGGAACTCCTACGAAATCAAAGCCTCTTCAAAAGTGATCATTCTTAAATTTTTAATTGGAGTGGCAACAAACGGGGATATGGGTTTTGTGAGGTTGATTTAAATCATCACTTACATAGAACGGCGCTAGCTCCAAGCAAAATTACCTTTTAGAAGAAATCAGTTTTAATTTTCCATGTCCATTACCATCAATCACGGTATAACTAATGATAAAATCTATGATGCACAAAAGTCTAATATTTATTACTTTCAAAAGCGGAAAATAACAAGAAAATAAATGAAAATTGCACAAGGACCTGTACGTAAAAATTAAAATCAACTCAACAAAAACAACGCTCACTCCTCATATGGATGGAAAAAAAACGGAGGTGTGAAAAAAAATCCATGAAATAAAAAATAAACGTCAGACAACAGCCACTCGTATGGTAGTTGGACTCATTCGAACAGAGCCGACATGGATATTATGTGGATATGTTTCTTCGTTCTTTTTGTATTTTGCTGTCTTTTTCTGCTGCTGTTCTTCTATTATGATTTGAAAGAATTCTGCATCAGTAAACCTAAAGAACGAGCACCACTGAGCTACACATCCGGCTCTTTTCTGTGCGACTGGACTTCCGGCGGTGTAGGGGGAATAGTTGCTTCTGGCAGCACAGCCACCACAACGCACAAGGACCATGTTACAGCCCATCATTACCGAAATCAATTCTCTTCGGATCATTCTTGCGAGCGGTTCCCCTCGCCGGAAGGAGATCCTGGAAAATATCGGCATGAATATCGAGGTGGTACCGTCAACTTTTAAGGAAGACCTCGATCCGAGTTCTTTCGCCACGCCGATCGAGTATGCGAAGGAGACGGCCCGGCGAAAAGCCGTCGAGGTGGCCCGTCGCTTAGGCATGGCCGAAAAGCAGAGTGGTGACAGTGCCAAGCCACCCCCAGACATTGTTATCGGAGCGGATACTATAATTACCCTCGGGGATAAGATTTACGGAAAGCCAAAGGATGAAGAAGACGCCAAGCGGACTCTAAGAGATCTGTCTGGCAAGTAAGTTATGAGTTTTGTTTTCGAAATGAGAAAAAAAAAAACAGTATTTGCAGTTTTCCTCGTTAAAAACATTTTATTACTACAGTTTAACCAACCTTATTGATGATGAATGTAAAAAGATCGATTAAAATTGTAATGAATAATGTCACATCTAGGAAAAAATCAAAATACATTCTGAAAAATTTTTCTCTAGACATGATTACTGTGTCGAGCGATTCGTTGCTTCTGCCTCTTATATTCCGGAACTTGTGCTTGCCCAATTACCAATTTTCTTCAATAGTGTTTGTGTGAATAGCATAGCATCATCTGGATCAACGAAAATCACACTGTAAAATTTGGTATTGCTGGTCGCTAGTGCCATCTCCAAGTTCATGCTGAAGGACGACCGACCACTCGAATTTTCGCGTAATAATTTGATAAGATTTCACATTTTCCCATACTATGCATTTTCACTTATACTTCGGGATTTTCATGCTTAAAATATACACTGCAATCAATCCACGAATATTCCATGTAAAACTGAAAGAATCGAATTCATTTCTGAATAGTTTTATTAATCGTTTTCGCTTTATATGTATTATGTTTGGTATAGTGATTCTGATTAATGTAATGTATTCAATACTGAAAAATCACTACTGCTACTAGGTGTAGCGGTCGAAAACTTTTCAAACATTCCAGGCATTGGGTCAGTGATGTCCATTATCGTAAAACAGTCAGTTCAACTGGATAGTGTTTCCATTCCCAGTGCGGCACGTAGTCTTGTACTTAAAAAGAATTGGCTACCCAGTCAGTAGTAGTACTCACGTGTACATCTTACACTGCACCGGTGTTGCGTGATGTTAGTGCCTGATGTAGAGAGGAAATCGTTCGTTTATTTCAAAATTGATCTTCGCCTTCAGTATTTATTTACGATCACCAAGCTTAGCTTCGTGTAGGACACTCAATGGGGATCGAACTCACCAATGATCTACGAGATTAGCTTGCTAACCATTGTTCCTTGGTGAGTTATTACCAGCGATCATACAGTTATTATTAGTCTTGGTGGTTCAGTACTTATTAAAAAACCAATGCTAGCTTTAACGTTGTTTTTTTTTCATAATCCAATTATCAATGGTGATCTCTGGTTACATATGACTCAATTTCGGTTGGTTACTCTGTTTGTAAATAGTTATATAATGGCTACCCCAATTATAGATGGTTGTAAAATGACTACTTGGATATTGTCAATTGTGAAGTTCCACACACTCGCTCACTCGATATTAAAAACGTCTCACATCTTTTTTTAAACATCGAGCGTGCTAGTGTTTGAAACTTAACAATTTGCATTATCGCAGTAGCCATTTTATAGCTAACCGGAATTTGGCCGCGTATAACCAAAGACTATCATTATTATTTCTCTCTTTCTTGGGAGAGGTATATAATTGCCAATGTCTGTTCGTCCATCTGTCTGCAAAAGTTTTCAATGAAATCGTGTGTAAGGGTGGGCGGTGGGCTATGGAAGAACTAAATAAGTGATCAAATTTTAGGGTGGATCACAATTACCTCCCCTACATCGATAATATATGTAAACACCTCACAATATCTCCAAAAGTTCTTAATGAATTCCTATGACATTTTGTTGAAGGATAGGCTATGGGCTAAGGAAAAATTGATTGAATGATGGATTCTTACAGCTACCTCCCCTGCATCATAACTATTTGTAAATTGATTTTCAATCAGTTCTTAGTGACAATGGAACTGGCATATGTATTTAATCTCTGAGTGCTTTTTAGTTTTTGTTATTATTATGCTTGTAAAGTTATTTTTATTAGGATTCTAATTGTGTATGAAATTAAAATCTATGATTGTAGTATTTCTATCGACAAATCTCTGACCTTATTCAAGTAGTAGAGTTCTTTAAATTCATGGGTGTAATTCAGTCTGAAATGTGTTTGGCTAAGAAGTCTCTCACATCTATTGGTTTACAATTGATGACCAAACTTTGTACCATTTCCCTCTGTTCTTGGTTCTTTCAGTTTTTGAGGAGCATTTGGTAAAACTGTAGTAAACGGACACTTTCTAAAAATGATTTTAGAAAAGTGCATTTTTGCAACTATAGTCTGTGTATCTAATTGATAGTTAATAAACTTTAGCTTAGTATGGCACCAAGTTATAAGTACTGGGCATCTGTTGAGGCTCAGTCTCCATTTAGTCATAATGGTCTGGGATGAGATGAGACTATCCTTTTGCTCTATGATGAGACAACCATGATTTAGCTTTGTCAACTCTCTGTGTAGTAATGGGTAATGGTCAACAAGTCTAGCAGACCATTACTAGTGAGTTAGATCATTATTGGGTATCCCACAAATTTGGCCTTGTTTTAGACTAAGTTAAGCTTACCTTTTTAGTAAAGGTTGTCATAAACAAGTACCAGCAAGGATTATGTAGTGAAATGAATATCAAGTTTGTTGATATGTCTTTCTAAATTGATGAGGGTCACCTGAAATGTTCTTTTGTTTTTTTAATTTCATCCTCCATTTGTACTTTGAGATGTTGTGTAGGAGGTGGAGATGGCAGTCAATAACTTGACTGGTTACCTCTGACGGACAGGCCATGGGACTCAGGCGTTTCTGCCATGCACTTGATCCAATGCCTCTTGGTCTGATGCCATCCTCATCAGATGTCAAAATCTTTTGAATCTCTGGTTCTGGATGAATTTGTAGACTGGCAATGCTCTGACGATTTTTCTGATTTTTTATTTGTTGCTGATCAAATCCCAGTCCTCGTCCAGTATTGTGAGAGGCAAGTAAGAAACTTGCTACCAAAATCTATGACTACCGGGGCTCTGGTGAAGTTTCAGCAGGCTTACCTAGCCAGAAGTGGATAGAATAAACTGCTCAAGTAGAAAAAGGGAGAAAAAATGTTATGCAAGGAAAAAGTCTTGTTTTCAGTTGAATGGGGAGGACTTGCCTTGTTGACTTTTCAAGTATAAGATGAATTTTTCATCTGCTAAACTTGAGTTTGTTTTTATTTTTCTTCATGCGTTCCATGCTTAATCAGAAAGCTTCAGAAATTTTCCAGTGAAAAATTTGCGCTCATCGGAAACTTGGAATTTCCTTCAGACCTGGTTAACAATTTGAGATGGGAGTTTTTAAAAAATTTTTTTTTAGAAAATTTAAGTTTTGTGGGTAAAATTTGTTCATATATCATTAGAGTTAGATATCAAAACCTTGAAATGATTTTGAATGTTTTGAAATAAGGAAGATAAATCTAAACACCCTGTGAAAAACTTGTAAATTCTTTTTTTATTTAATCTTAATTATCTAAGCCTGTGGCCATCAATAAAGTCTCTTTAGGCATCCTGGTCCTGGGCCAATTTCACCAGTTGTCCTTATGTATATCCAGTTCTCTCCATGTCTGCATGGAGGACACAACGCAAGGTTTTTTTTTATCTGCCTCTTTTTTTCTTTTCCCTTGTGGATTCCAAAAGAGGGCATGTCTTGTTATGGTGGATGCAGATTTGTGAAGAGTGTGACCAATCCATCTCCAGCATCTTCAGAGGATTTCTTCTTCTGCAGACTACTTGCTTGTGTTTCTATAGCAAGGACTTCTTTTTACAGGGAGGGGTTGTTGGACCCTTGCTTGGACCTCCTTCTTTTCCAGCTGAGCTTGGGACCATCCTAGGCTGTGTTCATCTAACAACTAACCACTGTTTATTAGGGGAATATAAAAAAATGAATGAGAAAAGGTGACTAATACAATTGTAACTAAATTATTTTATTACATTCATTATTTATTTGGTGGAATGGTTAACAAGAGAAGTATGTTTATGAAAGACAATTTAATCAATCAAGGTATTGGGGTTGATTCACAATTTCCTAGCAGTGAGGTTTATTTGGTTCTTTATTGCTTGTAAAATCGGTCAACAGTATGTTATAAGTACACAAGGGAAAATTCAGAATGTATTTTTTTCATATCTGAAATTTTCTAACATGAAGTAGAATTTTTGTTATCACAGACCTCAGGCTTTTAAATATAAAAAACATTTGATGAATTTAAAATTTTCATGAACAAATATAAAATAACAAGGATTTGATGCAAATTAACAAGTAAACATTTTCTAAAGATTTTTTCTTTTTATTGCAATACAATAGCAAATGTTATAAATGCACTCCATTGTTTTTTTTTTTATAGTTGATTATAAAAACCAAATTAGAACACCTGCAATAAAAATGCATCTGTTTTGTTGATTGATTTTTCTTAATTGCTATGCTGTGCCACATTTAAAGAGGGGTGTATCTCCAGGAAACATTCATAGAAATTCTCTTTGCTGGAAGCAGGCATGAAGCACCTGAAAGGCATTGCAACTATGCATCAAAACGTCTGCATTTCTCTCTCACTTATCAAAGTGTTGTATTGAAAATGTTGAGCATTTTTCTGCAACCTACAAGAAACTTGTATCACAAAAGGTGAATTGTGTTGTCAATTGGTGTGTATAAAGAGAGAATAAAAAATATTCGCTACTTAGTACTGAGCTGGATCTTGATTGTTTTGGATCACAGTGACTTATGTAAGTCAGTCAATACTCTAGCTGAGATGATGGGAAAAAAAAGCTTTTATTTTGCATAGCAAATATTCATCTCTCAATGTAATCTCCTTTTTCAATGTACTTAATTCAGTGGGGAATATCAATCACACAGATTAAACATAATACAAGGAAAATCTCAGATCAAATTCCAACTAATAACCATGTGACAGACTATGGACTTATTGATTCACCCTCATATATCTTCTGAGCACAGAGAAAAGCATAAGTAGAAAGCATGTCAATGATTTAAAAAAGATGGATGACTGTGAGATACCAGTATGTTGATTTTAATAATTTTTTTTTTCTTATAATGGGGACATTATATTACCCCTCCAAAATATTTAGTGCAGTTCTCACAGTTCTTTGATCAGCTTTTAAAGGATGGATTGTAAGGATTGATGATGACAAAATGAAGACTTTTATTGAATCTGATCCACTTTATATCTGTCAAATGCTTACATTAAGATTCAACATAAGTGAAAACAAACTTTTTGGGATCGCCTATGATATCTACATTGTTCAGTGTTTATTTATCATTAACTTTGCTCAGTCTTTATTAACATCAAGTTCATTGTAAACCTTGATATTTATCAAGCTTTAGATATATTGTGCCAATTTGCCTGGTGGAAAAAGTTTGCCTGCCTCCAAAATCAGCATTCAACATTCCAGCTTTTACCTGGGCCCAAAAACCAACCTCTGGAAGTGAAGGGAAATATGCAATCTCTCAGTCATGGAGCAGGCTTTTCTATTGTAATTCACCTGTGAGAATAAAGATTTAGTTCTGGGGATTTTGTCCAATTGACTGAGGTTTGTTCACTGGAACAAGAAGTACATTTAAAGTACAATTGAGAGAAATATAGACCCAGCTAATGAATAAACACGTATCATATCATTATTTTCTTATTGATTTAATTTTTGAACATGTATGCTTATAGTAACATTCCTGCCACAAATATAACCTCTAAGAGCCGCTTAAATTGAAAATTAGTTCTAATTCAATTCGGTTTTGTGCAGTTAATTCATATGTCTTTGATGACATCAAAAAGTCCAATATTATGAGGAGTAGTAATTGAGATATTTTTTTCAATTGAGGTTACCTCAATTATTGCTGAATTTCCTAAATTTTCAAAATTGTTTTATTCAAGGTAATTCTTAGCTGAAGCACAAATAAGAATAGCATGTGAATTTGTGCCTTTACTGCTAGATATAGTGAATTTCATATTTTAAAATCTATGAATACAATTATTTTGTAACACTTTTCTGTTTTAACCTACAAATGTATACAGGGTGGATAAATATTACTTCACTATCAGAAATTAATATAACTTTTGTGAAAATTGCTCTATCTTCATGAAACACATATCATTTTGGTCTTTTGAATGGTAGAAATTCTTCAATTGTATTGTCCAAAGTAGAGCTAGTTTGACTACTTTCGACTAATAAAGTTATTACCAATTTTCAAGAAGGAGTTTTTTTTCACTTACCCTGTATATAATTGTGTATGTATGTATGCATATATATATATATATATATATATATATATATATATATATATATATATATATATATATATATAAATGTTTGTTTGCACAAATAGATGGCTTGACTGGCTTGTCATGAGCAAGGGTGTAAAAAAGACAGAACAGGCCTAGCTGATGGTCCTGTGACTGGCTGGATTAGCCTTTTTCTGACTTCTATCAACGATACATTCGAAAAAATGAGAATTTTTTAAAAGCCTTCAGCATTTTAGAAACTTACTTTGTAACAGTAACGTTGATTAAGACCGTTATTTAAAAAGAGAAAGATATTGTTTAGGATGTAAAGAAATTGTTTGATGAATTTCATATTATTGGAATCTTAAACCAAAACTTCCACTTTCAGACATTTTGATAACAGTTTCATGAAAAGCTGTGCGAACTGCATTGACCTGTTTGACTCTGCGTGCAGGCCTGCACAGATATGTCCGGGATGTGCATGAACCTGCCCAAGGGTGTGTGACACCCATGCCATGATTTGATTGTACGATCTTCCAGTTCCTACACTGAATGCACTCCAACAATTTTTCGGCTTTTACCACTCTGCCCATCTGCATGTATTGTATAAGAAAACATTTAGTAGAGAACATGTTTTAATTCTGTATAGTCAGATGGTCAGTTATTTTTCCCTGGGTGATGCCTGGATTCCCTACTCGTGTATGTGTGTGTATATATAATATATACTACATGTATGACATAAGCTATGTATTAAAATCATAGCTGAAAGGAAGGTGGTGATCAACACTGCTTGAGTACCATGTTGATTTAACTGTTCTGTTTTTAAAATCCCCGTAACTGTTACATGGTAAACAACTGATGATTCCAACGAGAGAAAATTTACACAGAGTACCATGAGAACAAAGTATATGTAAAACAGAAAAAAATAGCAGTAAAAATGACATAAATTACATTGACAGATATTGGTAAATAAATGACTGAAGTGACATAAGAAAATCTTTTGCAAATTTTGTTTAATGTTTAGTTTTTGTAAAGCTTTTTAGACATATATATATATATATATATATGTATATATATATGTGTGTGTGTGTGTGCAAATAGTTACCAAATAAACTAAAAAGTCTGTCCTGTTCAAATGCAGGTAAAGCTAGTAACTTAATTCCAAATGTATCACAATCTTTGTTGTCTCAATCTAAAGATAGATACTACAACCTTTTTACCCATGTACCATTCCAGTTTATATATATCTGTGGCTTATAAAATCTATGATATCCAAGAAGATGTTGGTCAGAGGTTTGATATTTATTAATCGTCTTCTTTTGATGGTGACTAGTTCAGCAGTGAAAGCCTTCAGATATTGTAACAATGAAAGAATGACCATATTTCTTAAGTACAATGTGAGAAATCCTTTGTCAAAATCAATAGCCAAAATAGAGAAGGAGTGTGTTGCACATGTAAGATATTTGGGTAGATATGTTTACTTATGTCAGCAAAGCAGCCTCAACCCCTTGTGTTCTCCCAGCTGTTACTTTTTGAGTACAGATCATACTATACTTGGAAATTTAAAAATATCATGCTTTTTAGGTATAAAAATGGGGGTTATATTATACATGAAGTTACAAATGAAAATTGAGGATCAAAAAAACAAAAAACTTGCTTGAAGTCATTTTTTAATTTTTTATGTCTTACTAACTTGATAGAGGACATAAAATCTTAGTCTCAAAAATTCAATCCTGAAATTCAAATGAAAAATCATAATGTTTTAAGATTTTTGGTTGGCATTCTTTGACATGGTCATTGGATTGTTACTAGTTTAATTGCATTGTTGTCATGTAGCAAGGCATAATTCTGTTATGTCAAGTTGTTCACTTGAATACTAACAATAGTTTAAATATGATACACAACAGTGTGTATTTATTCCTGAAATCTGTTGGTAAAGTAGTTGATATCACATTAATGAAAACAATGCCAACAGGACAACAAATAATGATCGTATCTCTCTAGTCACTTTTGATCAATATCTAATTAAGTCTATGATGACTAATTAGGCATTAGAAATCGACAAAAGAAATTGAAGAGCCCAATAACAAGTTAGGCTCATTATCTCTGTGGTTTATTTGACTAATGGAATTTTTTTTTAACATCATGCACTGATTAAAATTTATTGAAAGAATGATGATGCTGTTCAAAATATAAGTAAAAACGTATTAATCTGAAAATGTAATGTAATCTCACCAATTTTGGTTTTTAATCGTGATGAAAAAAATTTTGATATTGTACACACTGATGCATGTGTTTAAATATATATGTCTCTCTCATCTCATTATGTATATATTTATATATAGTAATGTTATTTGAATTTTTCTGCTTATGCAACAATAGTCACCATCATCGTAGTGCCGGTAGTTGGACATAGACCTTCACCCGACCTTTCTATCATGGGCGTCGCAGAGCTAAGACTTTCTGAACTTGTCTATGTCATCATCCCATCCTATATTTTACCTATCAGAGTTTCGCATATGATCTCTGGGCATCCACCACATTGTAAGTCACAATGTCCATCGGTTGACTGACATTCTTGTAATATGACCAGCTCATTGCCATTTGAATTTTCTGATGGATTCGATGATATACCCGACCCTGTTTTTTTTCCGATATGCTGCGCTGTTTTGTGATCTCTCCATGTAATGTTGAGCATGAGTCTCTCATGTACTTTTTGCATGGTTTTCAGATCAATATTTCAGTTAGGTTCCATGTTTCAGTTCCACAGATGACTATGGAAGGATGCATTTGTTGTATATCCTTCTTTTTAAAACTAATAGGATTTTCTTATTCTTAAAAGGGATGAAAGCTTGCTATCTTAGAGTGATTCTTAGCATGATTTTAAGGTCTTTGGTCAACAAGGGTGGATGGTAGAAGGGTGGAGATAGAAATAAACAGCTTTAACCCCCCCCCCCAAACAAACGTATTACTTCAATTGTTATTGCCTTTATTTTATCTATTTACTCATTTATTTACGTATAAAATTGTCTGCTCATAAGTACTTTTCATGAAAAGGTCAACGGGGGGGGGGGGATATTTTGCCAATATGATTTTATGTTTGTGGATATTTGGAGTATTCTGTATGGACAAATATTTTGATGTGAATGGATGTCATATGACTGACGGCCATCTTGGAACTGGAGGTCTTAACATATGCTTTGAGGCTGCAGAATGCGAGATAACCACATTCTATAGTTAAAATCTCCTCAAGTAAGTACAACTGAGTCACTATGTTGAGTAATCATTATTCTTAATACTTGATATAAAAATTTGAATTTGGACTTGGTTTTTACAAATTGGGAAAAGTGTTTAGTTCTTCAGTGGCTTGATTGTGTCAGTTACTGCAATGACAGAAATATTAAAATTTCGCAATGAATCAGATTAGAAAAATGATTTACCTAATAACCTTAAAGATTGAATAGCTCAATAAGGTAAAGTACGAAACATAGGATTCTGGCATTATTTTGGTAGGTTTTTCGTGGTAACTGCTGCAACACCTACGTAGTGACTGACAAAATACTTACAGGTGAGTGACACAACTCAATGTCATTACTGTTACATATGGGGGTGTAATGTTTCACATTCATCTATATCTATGTAACTTGAATGTGACTCTGAAGTACTTTTAGAAATTAGGTCTTAAAATAAGTGTTTCTATTGCTTTACTTTGTTGATTTCAAACACATAAAACATAAGTCATGTACTATAACATTTATAATGTCATTATTTCTCCATTCATTTCAATTATAGTTTTCAAAGGAAAATGTGACACAATAAAAAAAAGTGTACAACTGTCTATCAGCATTTAAAACACCAATCCACCTTGAGCAGGACCATTCTTGATGCAGTTATATCACTAGATCCCATTGAAACTCTACATATCTTCACAGATGGTGTTTATAGTCAGTTTAAAAACAGATTCACTCTATCCAATCTGACTAGACCATGTATAATACACTGCCAACCTCCATGAAATGGACCGGAGCTTTTTCATCACTGAGCCCTTGTTGATGTGGGTGGGAGCTGTCAAACAAGCAGCGTGGAGAAGAATCCTGCCAAACAAAGTGTTAATCAACACAGCAAAAGATTTTGCTGCTGTTGTAGAAAAAGAATGTCCAAATATCCGCATTTTGTATATTTCCGCTGCTGAAGTAACAGAAGTACAAATAGAACTTGAACTTGGAAAAATGTGCGATGAAAATGAACCAATGATCATCCCAAATATCCACAATCGTCATTTCCCCAAAAATGCTCTGCACGTGAGCTTCAAAAGTCAGAAGTTACCCTTCACTTCACTGAACTTCTGGATGCGACAGAATTTGATGATAATGTCATTTTTGCAAACAGTGCATCAATCTCAAATACTTCTCCCGAAGAGGAGTCTTCAGGCAACAGCACAGAATCCCTTCTGATAAGTGGAGAAAAACTATGCCATGGACTATGTCAGCAAATTCTGTATTGGTAGAGTCATTAATAAAAGAGACTCTGGTTTCTGAAATTCTCACATGAGACGTCTACTTTTAATCCAGATGATGTGGTCCATGAAAGTGCCATTTTCTTTGGACCCATAAGTCTTGATGGCTTTTTTAGAGACTTCAAAGTCCTTAATCACAAAGATATTCAAAAAATTCAAAATACAAAAGAAAAAGTGGAGATTTTTGATGAAAAGGCTGTAGCTTTTTTATCTTAAACACACGATGTTCAATTTTAATATCTGTGTTTATTGTGTCAGTGATTGTTCACTCCCATGGTCAATTTTCTTTTCTTCTTAAAAACTGATTTCCATAACTTGCCAATTTTGCAGAATTGAGTTTGCACACAATTACAAGGTGTGTGATTACTTTTATGAAGCTCAGTGAAGCAATATTGTTTGCTACATTCAAAACATATTGTGTCAGTTACCTCTTATTTCTTTCTGTCAATGGCCATTTCTGAATCATTTCAAGTATTAAATACTATGGCTGGAAACTTTGTCTTATGATACAACTATAGTATGTATTTGGAGCTGAAATTCCTGATAGTTCCACTGAGATGAGACCCTTAAGTATTTGTGTGTCTCAAGTTTTCAAATTATCCATGTTATTTCAGTTACCCACTTCAGAAACTAATAGCAGATCAAATAATTCACACTGAAGAAAACCTTGTTAATGTATATGATGACTTTATTAACAAAGAGCAGTATGCAAACTATGAACCTTCTTTCTTTTTTTTTTGTCTGTGTGAGAAAAAAGTTTTATGTTTCTGAATGTTGTGTCAGTTATTCATAGAATTGCAATTCAGTACTGTTATTTGAATTTCTCTGTTTATGCAAACAACAGAGCCAATAGTAAGTTAGATAAAATTATCAGAAGTTTGGGACAACCATATAAAGGGTGTGAGAGGAAGGGAGTTGGCATTACTGCTAATTAAAAAAAAGCCTATATTTGGCTCAAACTAAGATAAAACTTTATTAATCAAGCTAAATTTGTACTAACCTAGCTTGTGTATCACCTATGATCACAGTTGTTGGGATTGGGTCACAATTTATTTTTTTTTCTGGAGGTGTGACTTGAACCTGAGCTCCAAATGCAAAAGCTGCTCTACTGTTAGATTGTTCCTCAGAGACGGTAGCAGTCCCCTACACTCAGCACACATCTGTTTCTGTTTAAGTATCTAGGATCTACGCTTAAAATTGCTGTACTGTCTTGATTCTCCCTCGAAGGGATGGTAGAATTCTCTAGCCAGCTCAGGCATCTACCAACCACAGAACATTCATGACACATGGTTCTTTATCTCCCCTGGGCAGCCATACTGTAAGCACGTAAGCAAAATGAATGACCGAAAATAAGACTGTTGTTTCCCTTCATGATCTATGTAGGATCTGATCCTCATCATTTTCCTTTGTCGTATCATAACTATACTTCAAAATCAAGATGACTGGTAATGAGATAGGTTATTCAAAAATTCAGGTTCATGCCTCCCTCCCTTCAAGTTCTTGAATGACATTAAGTATTGGCCACTAAAATTTGAACTTCTGTCAGTTCCATTTTCTGATGGTTTTGTTTTATTACCTCTACTGTGCACGTATAATCATACTTTATCGTATTTATTTCTGTGAGTTTAAAAGGGTCAGATTTTTTTTCTCTAGTTAATTCATGAAAATAGATTCAGCAGATATGAACACAAAAATACAGAATACTCTGTTTGATATTACTAATATTTAGTATCATCTACCTTTTTATTTATGAAACAGTTCGAACTCTCTTCGGTGGAGTAATTTGAACAGTTAGTTTTTGGTATGAGGTTTTCATTTTAAACTTTTCAAAGTTCTTTGTTTTTTGCTAGCTTTGCTATGGTTGGATGATTTATAAGTTAGTTATATTCTAAAATATTCATGGCCCTCGCTAACTTTGTAAAAGAAAAGAAATTGAAGGTTACTCAACATTTTTGTACAATATCATATTGTTACTGTGTATAGTTTTGAGAAGGGTCATTAACATTCAAAGAATTTTTCGGATGATTGAACTGCTTCTTGTTATTTGTGTTATATACACAACACTTCAACAGTTTCTATGGCCTTCTTCAGGAGTAATGTCCAAATAGTGATGGTGGTAAACAGAATTTTCCAATGCTGGTAGGAAATGGAATATTCCGATGGTACCTACGTTACATAGGATTTAGGTAAACTCGATCTCTTCTTCTTTCCTTGTTAGGCTTGGATTTCTATACCTTGTCCCTGTTGAGTAATGGAAGCCACATCAGGTTGAATGCCTCTCTTGTCTGACTTATACATTCAGTCAAGATGTTGATATGGGCTGCCATCTTGATTTTTCTCAGTTTCCAATAGTGTTTACCTGTCTAGTATACATACTTCTTCCTAGAGAGGGAAGTGTTTGCCTTTTTCTCTCCAAATATGGTCAGCCATCCCAGATCTTTCTATCTCTCCTTTGATTACTACTTCTCTATGTTAGTCAAATCGAACCTGGATAAAATCCTTAGTTCTTTATTCTCTATGATGGGTTCACTGCTGATGACAGATGTTCTTTTCTTGAGACTAATGACTAAGCTCTTTTTTTAGGATGGAATTATACTGTAGCTGAAGTTGTGTTTGTGTTGGCTTTTTGTATACAGCTGTGCTATTATAACAACTTTCTGTACGGGTTACCAGTATTTCTAGGAATGTAAGTCTGTTGTTACTTCCCTCTTCAATTGTGAACTGTATCGATGGTTGGATTGAGCTCACATGATTGGAAAAGACCCCTACATCGACTTGGTCAAGCCAAAGTATAAATATGCCGTCCGCACATCTCGGCCAAACTGATGATTTCAATGATGATGAGCTTAAGGCCAGATCTTCAAAAGATTCCATATGTGTGTGTGTATATATATATATATGAAATAACTAGAGACATCGTTGAACCTATCTTAAAAGTCTTTTTCTTGTAAGCATGTAATGGGACTTAACAGGAAATGTGTAGTCCATGTATGGAATGTTAACATTTCCATCAAGTTATTAACCAGGATGCTTGTGCATTCTTCTAGATCTCTGTCTTTTCTCAGTTCCTCTTTGTAAAAGCTCCTCATTAATGGTGAGGAGATTGGCGCCCCTTAAATCTGTTCCATAATGTCTTCCAAATTCTTTACATATCACACAGTGGTTTTAAGATATCAGCCAGGAAGCGACAGATGACATACTGAGCCAAGTCAGTTTATAGGCCTCAATGGTAGATCTGTTTGATGCATTTTAGGTAAGCTGGTGTTGCGTCATCTGTTCATGTTTTTTGCAGTGCACAGGGCTCATTGTTCTTAAGGTGTTGAGATTGTTTCCTCTCTGTCGATAAGGTGGGGTCTATCTTCAATTTTATGTAAATACTCAATTCTATGATCTTAGTCATCTCTTCTCCATATACTTTCTTGTTGAGTAAAACTGGGGTCTTACCCTTATCCACCAGCCCTATGATGATGATGAAGATGATGATGATGTCTCTTTGTAGAGACTTAAGTACCATTTGTTTTTCTTCTGGGGAGATGTTAGGTTTGGGTGGAGAGGGCTTATCCAAAACCTGTCTCAGTTTTCATCTTAATTCAGTTCTATGTATATAATCATTGTTCTTTTCTGTACACATGTATATACTCTTATACAATACAATCTTGAACAGCCATACAATTAATATGCATATTGCACTCTCATATGTACATCTTATTAATGTGCTATTAAATCCACATACAAATAAAGGGGGTGTATAATCTGTTGAAGAATCTCAGAGTGTAACATTGCTGAGATTTCATTTTATATCTCTTGACAGCCTGTCAAGTTAACTCCACATTTTCTCATCTGAAAACATTGAGTGTTACCCAACATCTTTTCTTCAATTTTTGTTTTATTTAGTGTTCTTTTCTGATCTGTCTGCATCTCAGATCTGTTTGAAATTTTAGCCACTTCGAAGTGAGGAAATTTAGCTCATTGATTGGCTGATTATTCAGAGACCTCATCAGTAAAACTATGACCTGCTTTCACTTGAATTTAGTTGCCATCTTCACTTGGTGGATTTCCTTCTTTTTTTTTCTCCCTCTGGATTCCTCATAATTTTATTGCTTTTGAAAGCTGTTTGCCTCTTTGTCTTAGCGTTTTGATTACGATTCGTTTGAAAAATATATGGTCAATGTTCTAAAGGTAGCAAATTGTAAAAAGGCATTCTAAATAAATCATTACAAACCCTTTAATTTCTCTAGAATTAAAAAAAAATATTTAGTATAGAAATATACAATGAGTTTTAACAATTTTTTGCAAGTAATTTACAATAAGTTGCATAACAATTATATACTGATATAAATATGAATTTACTCTTGATTCGATAAGAAATTTTAAACTTTGAGAATAGACTTGATGCTAAAAATGATACTGGACAAAGTAATTAGTCAAGAAATGCATATGAAATATAAAGATTCTTTGGAGATCATTGTCACTTATGTTTTAAAGAAAATTTCTCAGAAATAACCTACTCAAGAAGAGTAGGCAGTCATTTATAAAAATGAAAATACTTCTTCTGAAAAGTTACAACTATAAGATAGAGTATGAAATGATACCATGATAATGATAATGATTGGTAAAGTATAGTGCTTAATCTTAAAAGCAATAATAACTAGTAATAAAATAATATGATGCTGGATTAATAAGTCTGTAGCATGGCACAGTTATTTGTGGAATTTTGGTCTGAAACTTTCTCTCTAGTGCATTGAAGGAAGGAGATTTATGTTGAAAAAGTGTTTGTATAAAAATGCTTTTTTATTAGACTCATCGACGTACCTTGTATAGTAGTGAAAATGCTTATTCTAAAAAAAATTTGAAGATAACGCACTTGATATTGAGACAAACACATTATTGCTTGGTGAAACCATGAATTACTTAATACAGAATAAATCAGAATAAATACATTGGTTTGTATAACTTTTATAATACAAATATTAATATTACTACAAGTACTTTATAATAGTGGATGACTAATTGCAACAATCTTATAGTATATTAATATAATGAAATGAAATTAATCTTGTTGATTGAACTTCTGTTCACATTCAGATGGAGATTAGAGAAGAAAATAAAGTTGTGGCTTGTAATTTATTGAAAATAAAAGTCAATTAAATTGATTAATTTCCATGTTTTCTTTTCAGTTGGTTCACCTTGACATCCTTAATGAGAGATACGTCTATTTCCTGAAGTGTAGCAATAGCCAACAAATACATAATCTTATATGGAATGAAAAGTATTTTTCCCTTATTCAAATTGTTCAAGACCAGAGCAAAATGCAAAGATAACTCAACTGTTTGTTAGATGAAAGATTCCAAAATGGTAGAATTATTCATTTATTACAAAATGATTTTTAGATTTTGCCAGTTTCTCCTTTCTGCCATGAATCTTTCATTTCCATCTTCAATAAGGATAAACCAGTCCCTGTTTTGTTTATATTTATCATAGTCTTGTTACTAGTGTTGTGAGTTCAATCCTCAGTGGGCATTCCACACTTCCTGCCTTGTGCTGTACTAAGCTAAGCTTAAGAAATACCTAAAAGATTCCTCATTACAGTAAATCAAATCTTGTATTATTGCATTGCAAAAGTTTATCATTTTACTGTTCAAAGAATGAATTCTGATTATAATGTTTACTCCATACTTGCAATGAAACCGTGGATGTTGATAATTTTTTTCTGAAATTTTAAGATAAACTGTTGTTAATATTTATTTTTCTAATAACATTCTGAATGGCTTATTCTCCTGCCCAATCTCCTATTGGTCACAAAGCCTTGTTGGTTCTTATGTACTTGAAATGCAGTAGACTGTGATATCGTTGACTTACTTTTTACTGATTCTTCCGATTTATGCATTGGTCATTTTGTTACTTATTGCAATACTTTGGCTCTGGAAAAAAGTAGCTAATTAATGTTTGTGCCAACTGTAGTCTAATTTTTGTTTTCTGTCATTGTATAACATTGATTCCTTTTTTCTCTTTTTTTTTTTTTTCATCCCTAATGAATGTTTACTGAAAAGGTCTTGAGGAGATAGCAAGAAATACCATAAGCATATCATGTCATGACCTCATAGCATTATAAGCAGAATAAAGAAACTACCCTGAAGTGGGTTGTAATTTTGACTTCAAACCATACAAAAACACCATCCAAATAGGTTGAATTTAATAATCCTGAAGTTCTCCTCCCCAAATAAACAAACTCAAGCTAACTTTATGATAAAAGCAAGGTAAAAGGAATTTTAAGGTGCCATATTTGTGGAGTCCATAGACATCGTGAGAAGGCACAAGTGTTGAGCTTAGAGGAACTTGAGTGCAAGCCAACATAACCAGGAATATAAAAGACAGGATTAACTTTGTTTCTATTCACAGCTACAAAGTGGATCACTCGAGTAAAGTAAGCAGGCTATTTGAAGTTTTGTACCTGTCAGAAATTGCAGCTTGGCCTTTTGAAACTAATCAACTAATTCAGAAGCTGAGTATTAAGCTATTTTGTTTAGCAGGACTCAATGAAAAATTGGTGGAATTTAAAGGAGTCTCACATCTCTAGCTTCTTTTGGTCTCATTCATTATTAAACCAATTCTTCAGACTGATATTTCCTTACCAAACTTTTGTTTTCTCAAAGGTATAGACTATTGTACTTTCATCTTTGTGATTATTATCACAAGGTTTTTCGCAGGTATGTTCTGCTTTTCCTTGGTGTATGTTGCATTTGGAGTGTCATCCAGTATTTTTCATCTTCTCACTAGGAACAACATAGTTCACAGATAAGGATGTTGAAATCTTGCACTTACACAAAGAAAAATCTTAGGCTTAAATTTAGAAAATAAAAACCTGATTATACATACCATATTAAGTTGCATGTATGCTTATTTTTTATACGGAAAGCTTAACCACAAAATATTGTTCTCTAAAGATCATATCAACTGAAATGTTACATTTTGTAGTTTTTGGGCGAGTCATTATTATTCCAAGCATTCATCTCATTAAGTTTTTGATTGTTATCACAATGTTTAAGCTAATCCATTCTACAGCCTTCTCCAGGTGTACAATCCATATGGAAGATACCTTCTGTGATTTTGGGGAAAGTCATTATCACTGGCAGAGACCTGACCTCCTTAACTTCTTGAGGACCAACCCTTGTAGTTTGTGCAGAAATAAAGAAAAAAATTGGGGGTTGGGGCTAGTCTAGCCGGAGGACAGATGTTAAAGAAAAAAATGTTTTGAAAAATCATGACACCTCACCAGAAGTTTACATTTTGACAAAAATTAGATATTTATGCTGCCGACCACTGTTGCCAATTTAGCACTTTTTGTGCAAAATTAATTTGTTTCTTGATTTGGCAGTTAAAAAAAAACAATGAACAGCCTCATTTTTAGCAAATTTTAGCCCTATTTCTCTAATAATTTTTGCTAGGTTTTATCCATTTTGAAGACCAATCTAGCCATCTTCAGCTATTTAAATGGTCATAAAATAGCTAATATTTTCTGTGCATTTTGGTGTTTTTTGATGCTTTTTCAAAGCTGATTTAGTGAAAATAAAAAACTTTTTGGGTTGGCAACACAGCCTGAGCCCAATCAAAACTTTTGTTCTAGTTCTGCCACTGAACATTATCATACCAAGAGAAGACAAGATGGTAACAGGAAAATTGGCAGACACTACCTATGACTTCCCCCTGACACCTTTTCTTTTTATACATAGTATTCTTCTGAAGAGGGTTGGAGAATAGATCAGTCAAAATGATATAGTAACAACAAAAAGACTGAGATCAATAGTCTGTAACTAACTCTTGGTTATCAGTTGGGCTGCAATGATATATTTTCCATGACACATTCAATTGAATTGGAATGTCTTGACATATTTTAAATGTCTATAACTTTGAGAAGAGTCATCAAGATTGTAACTTTTGTTTAGACAATTGAATCTTTCATCCCATCCTTGATGTTGTCAGCACAATGTTTCGGCTGATCCATTCTTCAGTCTTAGTCAAGCGTGTAAGTCAGGAAAAGGGGCAAAATTTTTTTCTCCAAGTAGAGAAAAATTGTGGTCGTTAATACTGTTAGTGTTGTGTCTCTTGAGAGAAAACTCTTAAAGGGTTATGACAGTTGGTGACGATGTCTCAGTTTACTTTTGCAAGTGTCAACTTAATCATCCTTGCAAATCTCCTGTCTGGTTGAGCATTTTATTCCTACAAATTTTTATGCAGTATGCAAATTGACTGTAAGTCATTGATATTTAGTGTTGCTGAAATGGATTGATCCAGTAGGTTTATTAATGACCACAATTTTTTCTAGCCTAGAGAAAAAAGGTTCAACTCTTTTCTCAAATTATACATCTGACATGGGCTGAAGAATGGATTGGCCTAAGTGTATTGACAACATCAAGGGTGGAAAGAAGAGATCTGATTGTCCAAACAAAAGTTGAAATTTTGATTTATTTGTTCGCTCAAATCTACCCATATCACAGGTCGTACAAGCAGTTAGGATCAAGATAATTTGCAATGCATTTTTATTATAAAATGATTTGCACTGCTTTTTAGAAAATTATAGTAAAACCATTTGCAATGCATTCAAACATTAATATAATTTGCCAAATTATTTCCAGTTAACTTCTATGGGCTTTTGGTCTTTGCTTTGTCACTATGTATGTGATGATTAAAGTGAATGGAAGTTTTAATGAATTGGTTTAATAAATTCTGCCTGTGATTTCACTGGATACATGAACAACAAGTTATACAATAATGTTCAAGGGGCGGATGGATTGACTTGGAAAATAAAAGAGAGGTTGTCAGTTAAACACAAATGCCACATGTTTTATTTAAAATTTTGTTTGCTTTCAACTTTGGGCATTGCCTGGTACTGCATTTTTAAAAGCTTTTCTCTTTCTTTTTCTTCCTTTTTTTTGTTTTTTTTCAAGTAGAAGGCAGCTATTCACCCTTACCAATTGTTGTTTTTTTTTTTTCTTTTCTCCACCCTCCTCATCCCATGTAAGCAATTCTGTCATTTCTATTGTTCAGTTCTTACCACTTACTCTAACCTCCTCAATAACATCAAATCAATAAAGATGAAAAGCCAAACTTATTTCAGATCTACTTGTCTTGTGTGCATCATGTTGGTATACACGAGATTCATTCATTGATTCAGTTTCTATTGAGTAGGTAGGTGATTTATGCAGGTACGCAGAACTAGAAGTGAATTAGATTCAGCAGAACAACCTGTCTATTTAAATAGATTATCTTACGATCTAACAAGTCTTCATTTAAAATTGCCGATTCATGAGATTCTTGTCTTGATGTCAGTGTTAAGTGAAATAGTTTCTACTAAAAACTGTGTGGTAGCATTATGTGGTTTGGATTTCTAATCAATAAATGAACTTGTTGGTAACTAGAAATAAATTTCCGGAGAAAATACAAGCGTGTTTGCTATTTTTTACTCTTTTACTTTTTTAATTAATTCTAATTTTTTGGTTAATTATATTTTAAAACTCTGACATAATCGAGTCTGAACCACTTATGGAAAAAAAATGACTCTTTTCAAAATGATGAACAATATCCTTAAGATAATATTTCTTTATGAACAATATTCTTCTTTCTTCCTTTCTATTTTACTCTTATTTCTTTTTTTTTTTTAAATTTACATTTTTCAATGTCCTGACTCTAAGAATAAGCGACGTAAAATTTTCTCCAATCGAGTGCTGGTTCTAGCAAGTATTCTGAAAGTTTGATATCAGGTCTTATTTATGGTGTAGTTAGCACACAAAGGAAGAAATTCTCGTGTTGAAATACAGAAAGCATTTTACATAACATAGGTATATGCAAACCTGTGATGGAATTATGCGTAATATTGTAACTTTTGACGGGAGGAGCAATGTGTTTCATTTTACGAACTGCGGTAGGTGCCCACATGTTTATTATTGTATAGATATCTAGTATTAGTACAACTACTATCATGGAAAAATGTATTTTACCATGTATGTTATGATATTGAACGACTTTCTCATTACTTTCTATGGTAAATAAAAATCAATAGCTATTTCATTTACAAATAACAATTTATTTTAGAGGTGAAAGAAGCAATTTATTTTTTATGCAGCTAAACCTAAGAAAGCTGAGCCATTTTCAGTTAGTTGAGAGGCAATCTGTAAAATAGTGCCTTTTGTTGATATTTTGAAAAGGAAGGAATGAAGAGGTTCGGTGTGGCACAAGAGGGTGAGGGGCTGCATTTATATCTGACAATGTATTCAAGTTTACACTATGCCGACAAATGCAAGCAATGAATAGATGCATCAGTTTATTCAAAGCTTTGCCAAAATGGCTCCTGCAGATAACGAGAGAAAAGATACAAAAATAGAAAGAATTGAGAAGAAAAGAAAAAAAAAATGGAGAAAAAACCCAAAATGGAAATGACTGAAATGAGGTAAAGAGAAAAAATGTAGAAAATCATAAAGAAAAAAGACAATGGTAAGAGAGAAAGGAAATACTTGTGGGAGAAGAAAATAGAAAAAGATTTCCAAAAATAGAAGGAAAAATTTTTCCGAAAGAAAGAAAGGAAAATGGCAAGATAGAGAGTGGAAGAAGACGAAAAAGAGCAATGAGCTGGTTTGGAAAATACCCCCCCCCCCAAAAAAAAACTGAATAAAAACAAAACGGAGAAAGAGGGATGGAATTATTGAAAACAAAATGAAGAGGTGAAAAAAATGCGAGTGTAAAGAGACGAGAGTAAATGTGTGTTTGAAAATAAAATGGTATTCGTGATAAATGACTGAGAGAGAAGCAATGAATACATTCTATTTGTTCGATTCACCATGAGAACTGAGTGTGACACAAGGTTGGTTTAATGTGGGGATACCACACACGAGAACATGTTGGTAGAATACCTCAAAATTCTCTTCAGCCCTCTCAACTATTGTTGCAAGGACTATAGCAATGGTCTTTAGATCTCAGGATGAATCCTGAGCCCTTTGGACTGACTACATAGCGCAGCACCATGCCTCACAAGGTAAAAATCCACTGGGCCATGGCACTACATCTGCTTCCCGAGCAGTAAATACATTAGGCAACAGGAAATGGAGAGAATCAAAATATTGATAAAGAAGAAGAAAAAAATCCCAGAAAATAAAAAAAAATCTAATAGTGGAGAAAAAATGGAGAAGTGAACTTCTTTAAGATTACTAAGAGAAAGATTGAGTTGTCTGAATTAGATCAAGTATTTTCATCATTAATTTTTGACTGTGGCCAAATCAAAGGTATCATCCATTTTAAATGGGTTCCGAAGGATATAAAGTACTAGTTCAAATCTTGAACATGAAACTACCAGGGCTCTGTGATGAAAAGCAACAAAAATGAGATAAAAGAAAAACTAGTCAAAAATTGATCAAAATTGAGTCGTAAGAATGGTAAATGAGAATAGACAAAGAATGTTATGGAGCTGAAACGAGGAACCTAACCAAAAGATTGACCCTCAGACAAAGAGCCATGTAATGTGTTCAGGAGAGAATCACACTCAACATCATGTGGAGAGAGCATTAGACAGCTCAGTATGGTCATGTTGCAGGAATATCAGACGGACGCTGGATATCACTACTCACCTTATGGATTCCCAAAGATCATGCATGACTATAGCTGTTATAAAATAAGATAATGAGACGAACTAGACAAGTTCAGAAAGTATTTGATCTGCTACATCCATGATAGAGGGGTCTGGTGAATCTTGGGGAAAGTCTATGACCATCGACAGATGTTAAAAAGGCTGATGATGAGATGACGAATCTTACAGGTTCATAAATCATGCTACCTGATTATATGCTTTGGTCTCCTTCGACAATCTAAAAGTGAAGTTTTTTCTCAAACACAATACTCTAGGCTTATGAGTTCAGGTCACTCTGTGGAATATATTGCGATAAACACATACGCACACATGTATGTGCATGCGTGTACACGTGAGTGTATGAAGTGAAAAGGTGGGGAGAAGAAAGAAATGTGGGAGAAAAAAGCGAGAGAAAGAAACGAAGGAAAATGATGAAGTGTAATTGAGAGGTAAAAAGAGAAAGAAATATAGAATGACTGAAAGGAAGAGAAAAGGAAACAATTGGAGAAACAACAAATATGAATCTGAGAAAAATAAAGGTGAAAATATCAAGGAGAAAAAATATATAAGTACCTGATATATATCAATATTTTACTTTAGTTTATTTCATAATGGAATGCATATTCTATAAAATGTAATAGAAAAATATCTTTGAAAGTGAAAATGAGAACCGAAGGATTCATCATTATTGTGTTGTGTTCTGAGTATTTGCTGCCTATTGATTATTTTTCCATGTCTCAATACTCAGAATTCCTTTATCAATTTTTTTGCCAGGAGCGATTAATTTTTTTTTTTTTTTCATTTCCCCCCACTTTTTGCTATATTTTGATTCTTGTTATCAGCGAAAGCAAGTTATGGTGAGATAATTCTGTTAGTTCAAGGACAAAAAGTCAATGAATTCCTATTGGTAGAGATTGGAAGATGGATAAACAAAACCTTGAAGAAAAGAGGAAAAAAAAAAAGCTAATCTGAAAATCTTTTTTTGGAATTAAGTTTTGAAAAAATTTACGGAAAGGAAATCACTGTTTATATTTTCTTGTTTACAAAGCCATTTCTGGAAAATAATGAATGCCGGTTTAAAAAAAAAAAATTCTTTAATGAAACCTTGTGAATTATTATCAATTTTTTCTATCAGTATGTCTTCTGCTTTAATTTCAGTTGCTTTTTATCTCAACTCTCAAACCATCACAGTTGTTAGTAGTAATATTATTTGAATTTCTTAGATGAAGCATTGTTAGTTAATATCAATTTTTTTACTACTTTTTCTTTCATCTTAATTTCAGTTATTCTATGGTCGTTAGTGAACAATGCAGATCAGAAATAAAGAATAAACCTCCGACAAGAGTCTAACTTGCATCCCTTTTTATCAGGAAACATGTCTTCATGCAAAATCTGATAACTGTAGAATTATGGTCCTTAGGTTGTTATAAAAAGCTACTCTTCTTTCTTTCAATTTTTTTTATATATAAAAAAGTAACATGCAAAAGGGCCACTGATAATGATTTTAACCGTATTCAACTTTATTGATTTTGTGTGAGATTTTTTATTCTTATGATATCACATTATTCTAGGTCTTTGATTTTCAACATTTTGTGTTCCCTGATTTCATTGGCTGAAAAAAACTCTGTACATTTTTTGACTTCTCATTGGATGAATATTTCATGCTTTCTTTTCATTTTATATTTTTTTTATTGATTTATATTGTACTAGCAGGGGTATCCAGTATTGTCCTGGATGGGGTAGGGATCAATACCGAAAGCTTATATCATTTTATCATTATTCATACTGATTACCACTTAATGTTATTTAGATAACATTGTTACCGCGGATAATTATTTCTTATTCAAAAAATTGAATTCGTAAAAAAATCTTTCATCACTTTCAGGATAATGTTTTTAATTTAAAATAGGGAATTTACATTGGATATTACTCCTGAGTGAGGGTTTTTTTTTTTTGTTCATGCATTATTCTTGGATAGATCTGGACCTCTGTGCCAAAACAGATAAACATTCATTGAGGAATGGCAACATTGCTAGCCAAATCCTCTAAACCTAGCCAAGAAACATAAAAACATTTAGACACAAGAATAAGTTGAAGTTATATCAGATAATTCCCTGGAGGCTGCCCAGACTTTGTGTTTGTTTGTTGTTTTTTTTTTGTGTGTTTTTTTTTTTGTTTTGTTTTTTGTTGCTGTTGTTGTTTGTAGCATTCTGGGATGCATCTGGACTTCTGTGCCAAAAGTAGTTGAGAGTCATTGAAAAATGACAATGTTGTTCCAAGACAAACAAATAAACAAACTTTTACGCTTATTATATAGTTGACTATATATATATATATATATATATATATATATATATATATATATATGCAGTTGACTATTTTTATACTTTTCTTGCAGAGGCTTATAATGTAATAGAGTATCCTGAGGTGTCTCTAATTTGATGAAATATAACAAAAGAACAATCTTGTTCACTTTTTCTTCATGATAACATCATTATCCTTGTTATTCTGTTTGCTATAAAACTCAAAGAATATCAATAAAAAAAAATCTTAAAAAAGGCGTAGTATGGCTTTAACCAAAAATTTTAGAAAAAATTGTAGAAAAAAACTCATTAAATTCTGAGGAAGTGTATTTTTCTTGGAAAATAGCTGATGCAGAAGAGCAGGTGTTTTTTCAGAATGGGAAATGGGAATTTACTTTGGACAAAAAAATCCTGCTGAGAACTTATTCATGCATATTCAAATACGCACATATTATCATTCATAAATACTGGAGCACACAACATCATTCTTCACGTACAGATTGATAAGTTACTCTTGTTTCATGAATTATAGCATATTAGAAACACATAGGATCCACTGGCCATATCTTCTTCACCAAAGTTTTCCTCATCTTGTATGTATCTAGATAAACAGTCTATTTTCATAATGAATAGGATCGAGTACATTATTGATCTTTCTTAGCTATTTTTTTTTTTTTTTTCTTTCAAGGTGATGTAGGGGGCCCTCTGTTAGGCGTAGTTAATTAAACTGAGACCTGTTAATTTAGGTTTGTCACTCTAAACAGCCCAGTATATTGGTTTGGAGAGAAAATAAATTTTGTATTATTATTTATCACTTAATTGGACCATAAGACACATCTCCTGGGTACCCCATAGGTCCAGTAAAGAGGTTAGATGGAATTTTATTCATATTACTCTGACTAGTTGCATTTTACTGGTATGGTGATGAATTTATACTTAGTTCCTAATATCAGCTTGAGTATTGTTTGAAAAAAAAGGCATAGATATATTTTATTTTTTAATATAATGCAGTTCTCATTTTACTTTGTATGGAATGTATCAAATGATCAGTTTTCAGTTTGTATAACACATAGTCTAAATATTAATTTTAGAAGCAAATGTAAATCCTGGACTTGGACATCTTTAGGCATTTAAAAGGGGCAAAAATGAGGGTTCCCACCCTGTAAATGTCTTTACCAGCTAAGATGGTCATTCATTGCAATTTGTTCTAGACAAGCAAAAGCTATCATACATACAGGTTGGCCATTGTTGAGTTGAGCCATTTTTAAGTGGGATCATTGGATGATATGGTTACTTTGTTGATAAGATTAAACAGAATTGCCACAAAATATTACCCTTATGTATATAACATACTCCCTGTCACAGACACACTTATTCTGGCTTTTGGTTCATATACAGAACTACTTGCATTATTCACTAACAAATACAGAGTATATGTCTCTACTGTGTTTTCCCTATTATTTCTGCAAATAATTGTTTCGATCAAAAGAATGCCTGTATATGTGCATTACTAATGCATAAGGACATCAGATGTTATGCGTATCAGACTTTGAAGTGTATATTGGCACGTTCAATGAGTACTGATAATTGTAATATACAGTCCTTTATTATGAATAGATTTCTTTTCTGTTTCTTTTTATCAACACCAAACAAACTCATTTCAATCCATTATTTCATTCCAATGATTCACAGTTCAAATTACCAACATTTCTGGCAAACATTTTGTGAAACCAAAAAATAAAATACACAAGTATTATATATAATATAGGGTTTCTAGTCAGAAACCTTCAGCTAATTTATATTTTATATGGCCTATAATTTCACTATTTTGAAACCTATTCAAAATTTCTCTCTTTATTGATTATGTGAAAAGGAATAGATTATACAGATAATTTTATAAGAATAACTGATTTCTCATTTTTTTTTCCTATGATTCCATTGTTTATCATTTATTACTAACTTATTTAACTAGAATTTCTTTGATGTTGATGAATAATGTATGAATCTAATAATTTCCATGAAAACACACACACACATACACACACACACATTACCCCAATCTGAGATGATTGTAAGCAATCTGGTCTCACAGATCATTAGTTCTGAGTAATGAGTGCAATCCTCACTGGGTGCCCTACATATTTCAGTTTGTTAGTATCTAAGTATTAGATGTAATAATATCTGAGTATCATTTCCTAGCTGATGCATTGTCAGAGATTATTAATTATTTTTTTTTTACTAGCATTTTTTTCTTATTTCTGTTTCTTTTTATTGCAACTCTCAGATGATCACTCTGTGATTGTCAGTAGGTAACATGAAGTGGAAATAAAGAATAAGCCCCTGGCAGGATTTAAACTTAAGTATTTGACGTGATAGTATTCAAATTTCTTAGACTTAGCATTGTCCATTATTATCATCACAGATTTTACAAGTGCACAAATGTATTGACTGTAGGAAGTGGAAGACTTGCTGAAGGTTGAAATTCAAATTTGAACCAAGCATGAATTTTCAATCAGATTATCATAATGTTGAGAATCACAGATTTTACAAGTGCACGAATGTATTGACTGTAGGAAGTGGAAGACTTGCTGAAGGTTGAAATTCAAATTTGAACCAAGCATGAATTTTCAATCAGATTATCATAATGTTCAGTATCACAGATTTTACAAGTGCACAAATGTATTGACTGTAGGAAGTGGAAGACTTGCTGAAGGTTGAAATTCAAATTTGAACCAAGCATGAGTTTTCAATCAGATTATCATAATGTTCAGTATCACAGATTTTGCAAGTGTTATAAAAATGACCTGGCTGCCAAAGGCATGGGTGTAGGAAAAAAAATCCCCTGTTGCATGACCAACTGTAGGCACCAATTTAAATCTATTTCATGCTATTATATTTACCTTGCCTGAAGAGCCTTACCATAATATTGAAGTGTGGCATTTTGGACTAGACAAGTGCTAGACTGATTGCTGTAGAGAAAGGCGTTTTTTTTGTTTTCAATTCAATTTTTTTCTTTTTGAGAAAATACTTTTGTACCTTTGCAAGGTTCCATATCCACCTGCCTGCTGCTCTATCCATACCATCTGCACTTTGTTTATTGCTGGCATGTGTTTGATTGGTTAAATTATTAATGCCACTTTCCCAGGTTTGGTTTAGTATTGATACTGATGAGTGCATGATTTTTTTTATCATTTTAAGAAAAATTTTTTTTAATATGATTATTATCATTGATGTTATTGTTATTATTATTTCAATGATAGTAATAGTTTTTCTTTCCTTCCTCTATAACACCTAATTGTTATCAAATTTTAGAATTGAAAATGTGCATGAGCAAATCAAGCAAGTTTGATGAAGACCCAGTATTACTAGAGAAATTGAACAAAAAGTAAACAATATTTGAAAAGACTAGTGACTATCATGTTTCTTCCCAACTCAAAAATTTCTGTTTAGCCCAGCAAAGCAGAAAACTGATAGAAGGTGAACTAAATCAGTTCGTATGAAAAATTGATGGATTTTTATCAGACAAGATTCTTGATTGGTGATAATCTAATGTATGCAGCAATTTTGATTTTCACATATCCAATAGGATTTGATTCTGTTGACAATTTAGTAAAACACAAATTCTGTCGTAATTATATTATCTGTGTTTCAAATTATACATTTAGTTCTTAGCCACTGATGATTGTTTGTCTCTGATTTACAGTGCATTATTATTGTAAAATAATTTGCAAAACAATTTTTGTATTCATATAATGGCCTTATTTTATTAGCAACCCATACATTAACTCATAACCTGACAATGGGTTTTTCATGATTTCCAATGTGTTTCTATAGTATGATCATTAGCAATACATTTATTTCATACATATAATGATATTTTTCTGTCAGTAATGCTTACATTAATTCCTGATCACTGAAAATCACTTTTTCTTGATTTAAAATGCATTTCTAGAATGAAATCATAAACAGAGTATCTCTAGAATCCTTATTTATAGATTTCTGTAGTAATAACAGTTGCAATCCAATTACAGCATTCATATAATAGCCCAAGTCTGTCAGTAACACCTGCTTTAATTCTCGATCACAAAAATACCTTTCTTCTTGATTTTCAATACACTATATGCTCTCTGAGTGCCAAAACTTGCTCAAACAAATTTTAGTTCAGGAATTGTCAAATCGTAAAATTTCAGTTTTAAGCTATGTTTGCTTTTATTCATTCATAGCCTTATGAACAATTTTCATCTTCTTACATCAAGATCAACTCTTAACACAAGTATGTTATGAATTCTTCTGAGAGTATTGGGCCTAAAATATACCTTTTAAGCATTCGTCTAGCATATATAATTTCCCATTTTTCATATCCTGGGGTCTTTGAACTGGAAATCTTTTCCAAACATAATGTGGCAATTGAAGAACATATATTGGTACTGTGGCATAATATTAACTTCTAACTAGTGAGATTTTAACTTTTATCTACTATCCTTTTTTTATAGTAGTAGAGCTAGGAATTTTATAAAACTGGAGTAAATATATTGTTTATGGTTGTCTGGGATTATAATCAATTAGACATTTCGATGGACTCCTATTCACTTTTGGTGCTAGCAGTATGGCTTCAAATCTAATATCAGTTATAGTAGTAGTATAGTAGTCATTTAGCACTTGTGCTCATAGGCAAAGCATGTACCCTAAAACTCTCAACTATGCACTTGCATGTATTCGTAAATAAACAGATAGGTTGCAGGGGGCTGAGGTTCATTTCAAACTTCAGAGTTAATGAAAATTGTTTGCCCTCAGAATCTAAAAAGTGAGTTGAGCTGTGTGTTACGAATGCTGTACCTGAAAGAAATGAGTTTAACTGCCTGGAAGCAGTTGACAAGATGTCTCGCGAGAAATCACTTTGTCCTTTGTCTCCTTACTTTTGTAATGAATTGGATCATGGCTGAGAAGATGTCTCTGGAGAAATCTCTTTGTTCTAGGTTTTCTTACTTTCGTTGTAAATCGGATAATATTTCAAGGCAATTCATAGATGTTGATGAAGCCAGAAAAGCTACGGTTGTCCTGAAGTGGCTGCCAAGACGTTTTGCCAATATGATGTTTCATAAAAACATTGTTGGTCCAAGTGATTGAAAAAAACGATAACAAAAACAACAAAAACAAAATATAACTCGCAGTTACAGTCAATAATTGAACAACTGTTGTGTTAAATTTTGAAATCATGGAAAGAAATTCCATTGAAGATTAATGTGGTTAAAATGAATTCTATTTATGACATCACTGGCATTTTCCACTGGAAAACATCTGAAATAAAGTTTAAAAGAAACGTCTAGAAATATCTAGATTACGGAGAATCTAGATGTTATCAATAAACCCATTAGAATAAAAACCAAAAAAAAAAAAATAACAAAAACATTCTTAGGTGTCCAGGGGAGTACTGATGCCAATTTTCAAGTCTGTAGACAAAATCGTATGGCCAGAAGTGTTGGAAAACTCAAACACATGCACATATGAAAAGTATGAAACCTTTAGCTATTTTAGATGGCTACGGTTGTTCAAAATTGCCAAATTTTTTATGATACTTCATCAGACATAAAAAGACGATGACAACACTTGTGTTGCATACAGATTACATTTGAGACTAGAATCTGAAGAATGGTTCTACATATTCCATAAAAAAATATTTACCAAGAATTTGTCAAGGGTTCAAATTACAATGGTTCTTCAGCTTTCTTTACCATAAAATCTGATATGCATGTAATCTGCAATAGTTATGCTAATTTTGGACCATTTTGAGTACAATGTAGGGGGTCTAATGTAAGCTGCTATCCTCAGCAGACTTGCTTGTGTTAATAGAAAACAATGTATAAGTCTGCTGACTAAACAAGAACTATGTACTACTTGGCATTCATATTGAAATACAAGTTGGAAATAAGAAGAAAAATGAGTGGGGACCACAAGGACTACTTTCTGGCAGTAGTAGCAGCAGAAATATAATTTATGTATTCTGAATAATGAACAGACTGAAGAGAAAGTGGTGCCTCTCGCATATCTCTTCTACACATGCAGATTTTTGCAAATGTCTGATTGGTCAGTCTTTTCCAAGAAGATTGGACTATTGAACCCATTCTTTGTGTTGCATTTGCTATCAGTGCTAGCATTGCAACTAATCGATTTTACAGTTGTCTTCACGTGTACAAGAAAAGAGAGGGGTCTCTTTTCTATAGAAAAAGTCGGCAAACAGAAAAGAATCATGGTTTATATACTGAATGACAGACAGTATCTGATTGGTCAGCTATTCTGTTTCATAGTCTTCTGGATCCAACAAAGTTCAGTTGAAAAAAAGCTGATTAGAATTTGATCTGTAAAAAATTCAGCTATGCACTCAACAAGCTATTATGTAGATATGTCCATAAGTCTGTACCCTATTGGTGAAAAAAAGCATTTATATTACACTGCAAGCATTTTTCAACATAATCTCCTTCCTTATCAATGCTTCTTCATAGATCAAAATTCAGCTGATGACTGTGTCGTTGAAGAGGTTGACCACATTGAAGTTCACCATGTTCGATAAAGAGAATCAGTTCCACAAAATGGGTTGAGTTCTATACATTCACCGTTATTTTGTCTAACAATAGTTTTGAAACATCAGCCAGGAAGCAACTTACTTGATGATTATTCAGTAATGTAACAAAGAAATTAACAAATCTGTTGTCTGCTTTCCAGGGATGGGTATGCAACTTCTGCAAAATCTCTGATACCCTATTTTAAAAATCTAATTGAAATTTAAATTACTTTGTTCTCAAGTTTTTGGTTTTTACTGGAAAGGAAAACTGAAGTTTTGTTGGATAAAAAAATGAGAAAATACAGAATTTTATTAATTACAATCTAGAATTAGCTTGTTTGGAAGTCATTCTTTGACTGATAAAACGTAAACTAATTTATTTTGCATCAACAAAATTTTCACAAGATGAAAACCTAGTCATTAAAATTTTGCCAAAAATCAAATAATTACTGGATTTTAATGAAATTTTCCATATCTATATCTTATAAAGTACTTTCTTAATAAAGAACAAATACTTTTAGGTTTGTCTGTACATCTCCATAAGACACTTTTCAGTCAGTCCCTATCATGTTCTCAGCTGTATCCTGTTAGATTGAAATAAAACTTGGTCTAGACCTTTGGGTGAACTATCCTCATCTTCCTCCTCTTACAACTACCACTAGTAATGATGAATATCAAGATTCAAGGCCAAGAAGTTTGAGGTTATATTTTGTCAACTGATGTCAATAATACAATCAACTCAATAGACCCAGGGGTGGAAGAAAAAATCATGTTTTCTCATGGATTATGTAATTGGTCAACATTCAGTCTGCATAGAACTTCTGAAAACACAAGAAAAATCAGTTTCTAGCTGGAATTAGATTAATGTATTAAAGTTTTATCATTCTGAAGCTCGTGAAAATCTTAAACTCGTATGCGTACATTATCAGATCAAGAAGGGCTTGATTTCATCCAAAAATGTAGGTTTGAAATATTTGATGCTATAAATGGATGATCAAACCAACTTTGTGTTTCTGATATAAAATTTGATTTTACCAAAAAATATATCAATTCTAACAAATTTTACTAACCTCGGTCAAATAACTGACTTTTTTTCGGAAAAAATGTCCAAAATTTTTTGAAAAAAATGTCTTTTTTTTCTTCAATTTTTTTTTAACAAAAATGACTGAAAGTTTTTATACAAAAGACTTAATACTTTTGCGGATTAAAATATATACAAAAGCAATGATGGAAAAAAGCATTCAGACAGTATTGAAAATTCTTCCTAAAAATTTAAAGAAAAAATGCAGGTCTAGACCTTTCTATACCTGCTTAGAAACTTTGGAATGGTCCAGCAATACTTAACTAAGGAATGATTTCATCACAGTCATCATCTTCTACTTTTACCTTCTTGAAATGAGGCTGTCATGGTTAAGGTAAAGGAGCTTTCAGCTGAACAAAAAAAATGTTGTGAGTAAGCAATATGATAAAGATTTATCTTAAATATCCCTGTCAGTAGCATTTGATTGATTATTCTGAAATGGAAGAAGTTTGGCACTACCAAAAACTTCCCTCAATCTGATGCTCCATGGAAAATTTCTCCACAAGCAACTTGAAAAATGCTTAGAACAGTTGAAGCTATTTCTATGGTAACTTGAAAAGAGATCAAAGATTATTTGAGAGCAAGTGATCAGGTATATCAGTTACTAAAAGAACTATTAGTAATGAACTCCACAAGAATAGCTTAAAATCTTGTATGCCATGTAAAAAAATCTCTGTTGAAAAAAAAGGTACCGAGATTCTTGGATGAAGTTCACTAGTGACCATTTAGAGAAGCCCGATTATATTCGGAAGAACATTCATTGGTCAAATGAATAAAAAAAATTTTTGCTCGAAAGACCAAATTCATCAGGGGACCCTAGGAAAATTAATGATTTGAAGGTCTTTTGCAAGGAAGGGTCAGCCAAGATTTCAAAAGAATGTTACATAGGCTTGCATACCAGGTAACTAAGTATCAAAATATAAAATCAATATGCCCGAATACTTTTTTCCACCGTTATTTTTTACATTTTATTCTGCATCGTATGTTTGGAAATGTATATTTTTTTTTACTGTTAATTTTATATCAAAACATATTAACCATGTAAATTTGAAGTAAATGTGAGCATCAGAAGTATATTGAATGAGTTTTTCGTAAGTGTTCAAATACTTGTTTCCCCTCACTGTATGTGCCAGCATACAGTGGCCACTCATGCAAAGTAGATTAATAATGCCAGTCATTCTTGCCAAGCAAAAGTGGTTGTATATGTAGGCGGCTGTTTATAGGAGGAGCTGCATAAGAATGGGACCCGGGAATATTTGTATCAATGCAAGTAAAGAAAATTGTCAAATCAATTATTAATATGACCCAATTTTTAGCGTTGATTTTGATACAAAATTCTCATACATCCAAATAGTTATTTACTAAGATATCAAGCAAAGATTCATTCAAGCTCAACCTTCAAGAACAAGAAAATCCCACCAGTCTTAAAAAGAAGGGTATGCAACCAATGCATCCTATGGAACCTAATTGAAAGACTAACCATCAAACTGAGAACCATGCAATGTGCACATTAAAGAATCATGCTCAACATTGCATAGAGAGATCACAAAACAGTGCAGTATATTGGTGAAAAAATGGGAGTCGGGGATATCATGGAATCTATTAGAGAACTCAAATGGCAATGAGCTGGTCATATTACAAAGATATCAGACAACCAATGGACATCATGGCTTACAGTGTGATGGATGCCTAGAGATCATATGCAAAACTCTGATTGGTTAAATATAAGATGGGGTGATGAACTAGACAAGTTCAGAAATTCTTGGCTCTTGTGATCACAAAACAGCACCGTATATTAGAGGAGAAAAAGAAGCCTGAGGTATAAAATCCATTAGTAAATTCAAATAGCAATGGTCATGTTGCAAGAATTGCAGACAACTGCTGAACATTACGACTCACAACATGGATGCCCAGAAATCACCTGTGAAAACGTGGCTCACAAAATATAAGATGGCGCGACGAATTGGACAAGTATGATAGAGAAGCCTGATGAATCTTGGGAAGGTCTATGTCCAACGGCAGACACTAAAAGGCTGATGGTGAAAGGTTGCTTACATTTTGTCTGAAGCTACTTCTATGGAACACTCAGTGAGAATTGAACTCACTACTTGGTAATAATGATCTGTGAAACCAGCTTACTAACACTTATGCCACGCCAGTAATTATTGTGCAACCTTATCTCTCATCTCTCAATTCAAAATGTAGAATTCATGGTTTTACTGATTTCTTCTCTTATTTTTTTCTCTCATCAAAAGAATTTAAAGTCTTTGAGAAACTGTGCAAAGCTTTTAACTTGATTAATTCTGTCCATATTTTTCAGAGTAAAAATCTTGGAATCTTCTTATCAAAATGTTATGACAACTAAGGAAAGGGAAAAGAATCAAAATGTAATATTTTAATTGGAATGAGCCACTTAATGGTATCTCGTCCCGACCCCACTCACATTGCACTATAAAATGTATCTTAATGTACACTTTTATATGCCTGAATATGAGTAATAGGATTCAAAAATATAATGAAGCTGATTTTCCCTTCTGTAATTCGTGAATGATATGGATTTCTCATCATTCAAATTCTAAATGAAAACTAATCACCAGAAATTATCTATACAAAAATATCTTGTTTACAGGTTTACATTTTATATACATATAATTAATGTAATCACAATATCTTATCAATACTCAATAACTGTTCACATTTGTATATAATGAATAAAAAATATAAGCATAAGTTATTAATATTTTAAACATGTAAACATATTGGTTGATAATAGAAGCAATGATTTTTTTAAAAGAATTTTATTATTTCATAATTAATAATATATCATTACACATCACAGGTTTTTATGTTTGAATGATATGTTATATATCACAAATATTAGACACTTATATTATTAAACTGGACGCGTAGGTGTATGTATGTCTTTGATTCCTCCTACTGGTCCATTAAACAGACAAATAGATGTGGGTGTGTTATGCACTGTACACTTTCAAAAGCTACTCAAAAGAACACCAGTTGAAATTTGAAAAAGTACAGAAACCTGCAGATTTGAAGATGATGGAATGAATCATTGGGTTATAGTGGTACCTAATCTTCTAAATAGAGAAGCCAGGCTAGAAAGGTTTTAAATTTCCATTAGTACACTGTTCTCCATCACAAGAATGATGGGGTGGAGGAACAGATTTTAAAAACAAATAAAAAAAATCAGGTTTTAAATCTTTTTATATTTTTACGTGATGAGAGAGGAAACAGCATAAATGTAACTACGTAACTTTGTCTGGATCTTATACAGCGAAGATTAAATGTCTTTTATTAGGATTTTCCATTAGGAAAAAGCTCCAGAAATAAAAATAAAAAAAAACATTTTGAATTCTATCAACATCTTGAGCTTTCTTCTTCGTTCAGTCTTTTTTTTTTCTTTTTTCTTTGTAGCCATTTAAATTTTATTGCACTACTGCTCATTTAGGTTGGCTTATTGTAGAAAATATTGAGTAGTGTAAAGGTTTTTTTTGTGTTCTTGAATGGTTGATGTGAGGTGGTTGCTGTCATTGTCAATATTGGTGTTGCTTCTTGCTCTTCCTTTCTCTCTCTCTCTTTTTCCTCTCTTATCCACCAACTTTTTTTTCTTCTGCAACTCAAAATGCATTTGGCAATGCAGGATTTGTTGGGTTGCAACAAGAAAAAACTGATGTGAGTCTCATTGTGCCGTTCTGCAAGAACATCATTTGCACCTTAAGTCTTATAAATCTTTTTAGTAATCGTCTATTGTCGAAATGCTGATATAAAACAGTAATACATTTGTACAATTTTTCTTCACCTCAGGTTAAAAAAAAGTGGTATCTTTTTGAATTATTTGCAATAGCATAGATAAGCATGACACGTATATGTTAAAGAAAGTCTCCTTTTTGTATGTAGGAGGTGTTATCCAAAAGTTCAGGTAATTTGAACAGCTTGATCAATCTGTTCATCTGTCAAGTTGCCCAGTGTTTTCCATGTCTTGCAGGTTATTTTGCACAGATCTCAAAATCAGGAAATGAAGAATCTCTCTTTTTTTTTTCATTTTTTTTCTTGATTTTTTTTTGTCTCAGATTATAACTTCCAATATCCTGAAGTGCAGTGATTATAAAGCTTCAATATAAGTTTGCATTTTATTCAGTCTTTGTGTGACAATTTAGTACAATGGGAAGTGAAAAATAAATTAGGACTTGAGGAGTAATAGTTTTGAAATCATGGTTGAAACTGTTCATATATCTTTTGAGGTACATTTTGATAAAAAAATTCAACTATTATTAAAAGAATTTTTTTTTTTTTTCTGTCTCATAATACCCTAGAAAGAAATTCTACTAGGTAAGAGCATCCGTTAGATCAAAGAAAAATTTTTTTTTTGTCTTAGATTTTATGCAAAAAATAAATTTTGCGTATCTTTTGAGGTGTGTATACTTGTTAGCAGGTTTGTTTTTATAAAGTGATGTTTGGAAAAATTTCAAATGTACATAACTTCTGCTTCTTTTTACTTACTGCAACAATAGCCAATAGGCTGTCATTCACTAGAATATATCTATGTTGTAGTACTTAGCTGAATTTAAAAAAAAAAATATTATGATTACTTATCTACTTCATTTGTACTGATTGCCTTGCGTTTTTATGTTTTGTAATGATTAACAAGCTAATCTAGCATATCATAACTACTGTGAGTTTGATTGTCATTGGGTCATTGAGTATCCCACAATTGTGGCTCTGTGTTGTGTTTAGCTCAGTTTAGTGAATATAGAACTTGTCTGATCACCAAAGTTGAGTAGTATTAACTCTCAGATACATACAAAGAAAATAGAATGTTTATTTCTAGGGAAATAACTCTTAATTGAAATTATCTCCCTTCAACCATTTGGTGAATTTTTCAATTTTTTAAAATTCAATTCACAGAGGCGTTCCAGTATTTTTCATGCCATTCATTGAGAAATTCCATTGTCAATAATGAGCATTTCCAAGCAGTTTGAGTTTGGGGGTTAACCTGAATCATTACTTAAATGGATGACTGTTTAGGAACACCAGGTTCTTTAAAAAGCTTGTGCCAGTCTGAGAAAAACTTAGTAAATAGATATTACTTATGTTATGAGTTCAATCCTCCTTGGGCACCAAATCACTACTTGATAAATAAGGGCGTGTACTGGCATAAGGGCGTAATAGTAAAATTGATAAAAGGTGACAAAGAAAACAAAATGATTTTAAATGAAAGAAATCAATCTTTTGATTGAATATTTCTATTAATGTGGCTGTCTCCACCTTTTTCTGTCTTTCTCTCTTTTTTCTTTCTCTTTTTCTCTTTCTCTCTCTCTCTCTGTCTTTCTCTCTTAATTCCCCTTCATATATTTCATAATTTTTTCTATTTTTTTTTTTTCAATTTGAAAAAAATTCCTTCTATTTACTGGAATATCTTGATTAATGCAAGTTTTGATGTTGTATCAAGTATTGCTGTAATGTAACCAAGTATAAGCAAAAACACACATCAAATTTTAAGACTTGATCAGTAAGGAAAATTTTGGATCAAATAAACTGCATTAATCAAGGTACAACTCTATTTAATTTTGTTTTTCTTTTTTCAGTGTTTTCTATTCTCCTTCCCCCCCCCTCTTTATCATTAAGGTTTCCTTGTTGGTTTCTTCTGTCTTTACTTTGTTTCCATGCTTTCTTCTGATTTCTATGGAGTTCCCTCTGCAATTTTCTCCTTGCTTACTTGTACGTAAGATGTAGATTTTGTCTTTGCTCTTTTCTTACCTATCATTCTCTCTCTCTCTCTGCTTTCTTAGTTCCTTCCTTTCTTGTTGAAACCTTATTATCTCTACCATTGGTATTCAAACTATGTTCCGTAGAACCCCAGGGTTCCATGTAACCTTTCCAGGAGTTCTGCAAAACAGTGTGACGTTTTTTAAATATACTTGATGATTCTTTATTACGTAAACGATCCCTTGACAGATTTTGCATTCAGGTTTAATCACATTCGGTTAATTGCATAAATAAGGTCAAAATCCAGTAGTTGTATAGTTGATTATTGAAAAGGGTTACCTGAGTAGTTAAAGTTTGAAGACTACGGATCTATACTGAGGTTAGAATTACAAGTATGAAGCATTTTCATCAAATTTATCATCAATTTATTCAAAATTGCTGTTAAACTAAACATCTAATAATATAATTGCATACAATTACTACTGCAAAACAGTAGTATTGCCTTCAGTGAAGCCTCTGGGATGGTTCCAGGGTTAAGCATCATTACCAGTAATATAGGGCACTCAAGCAATACCTCACAATATCACCAGGCTTTGTTGCTTCTCCATCACAATGTGGGAATGTCAGATCCATGCAGATATAACCTCTGCCTGATCTTGTCGTCTCTTTATTCTGCCTTCTGATACAGACAAGCCAATTTTAAACAGATGTATCAAAGTCAAGTTGTCGATGAAATCTTAACATTTCGCTTAGATGAGAAATACATTCATTATCCAGCCAAATCTCAATTCTTCCTGTAGACTGTCATTTCTTCAGGTTATGTTCATGAATGCATTCAACACTATTGTCAAAATAAACTGCCAACCAAATGATGCAAACTTATTTTGAATTGATCCGATTGTTTTATTTGTTGGAAAATATAATCATTGATTATGAATAAATGATGGATTAATGATTATATTATTATAATTATGTAATGCTTGCAGATGATATCACTCTTTTTTTCTATGTAAATCTGTAGAATATTCTCACAAATATCTATGATTGCAATAATTGTATCATAAAACCCCCCGAATAATAGGTGCTCATTAAGTATCTATACCATCATTAGTGCTAAGAATTTCAAGATGGCTTTCTTGAATGCTAGTAATAGCTTGATCAGCACCTTCGGGGGTCGGGGCAGTGAGCATATGAAATAATCTGTGTACCATATTGAGGAAAATCATGATACACTTAAGTAACCCATTATACTTAGTCACTTCAATTGTTCACCCACTGAGCATTGATCCTCTACTGTAGAAATAATTTGTGAGACTACTTTAACTAGTGCTTCATAGCAAGGCATCTCATATGTATTTGTATGTATGTATGTGTTTTTGTTTATATGTACTTATAGTTGATTGGTCTCTTGAACCAAAACTGGTGTTTTTATTCCAGATGTAACTTTTTATTAAAAAATACTTTTATTTATTTATTTATTTATTTATTTTTTTTTCAGGCCTCATATTGCAGTAACCGGCCTTGCACTGGTGACACCCGGCACCTGGAAGATTGGACATCTGCTGAAAGAATCAGAGGACAAACCAACACTTTGTGTGGTGCTTGCATATGAGACCACAGAGGTTTTCATGAGTGATCTGGCTCCTGAGATCATAAACAGTTATGTTAAAACTGGTGAGCCAATGGGCAGAGCTGGTTCCTACAGCATCCAAGATTTGGCAGCCTCTCTTGTCGAGTCTATAAATGGAGACTACTACAATGTGGTTGGACTTCCCTTGTATAAGTTTTGTAGGCAGATGCTCCAGATTTGTATGACAAAGCACGATTAAAAAAAAAAAAAAAGGAAAGCTGTGTGTGGTGGGGGATGGTCCCTTTGGCTTGATGAGATGTTTGACATTGAACTTGTGTTATTATGTTGAATGGATCATTGCATATATTTTCTAAAAGATTTATTTCTCTCTCTCTCTCACACTCATAATTAGTTCTCCACCACAATATTTATGAATATGCAGTCATCTTTAGTGATGCAGTGTTGTGTTCTATGGAGTAAAGGATCCTTGTTTTTTCACAAGACACACACATACATGTATATATGTAAGGGTACACCAATAAATCCACAGCCTTGACAAGCAGGTATTGACTGAATTTTGATCTGAAATTTTCACTGTATAATGTTCAATCTATGTAATTGATATTCACCATTGAATAAGTGCATTGACAAGGAAGGAGATTATGTTGAGAAATAAATATTTGTTGATTAAATGAATGATTTTATCATCAGTAGGCTATGAACTTATTGATGTACCTACATGTGTTTGTGCGTGTGTGTGTATGTATGGTATAAAAATAAGACGGTGATCCACTCACACTGTTTCTTCAAATGATCTCAGAAAGATTTGTATAATTATTGAGGTGAAGAATTTCTAGGATTTTTTTGTTATGGTTTGCTGTTTTGATTGTTTGAAAAAAAAAATTTCTAAAGATTTTGGATTTATACCTTTTAATCCAGTTCTTTAATTTTGGGGGATGGACTTTTTCCAACTTTGAAAATTATGAGAAATGATTATGAAAATAAATTTCTTATTGACTTAATATAAAACTATATCACTTATATCATTCTTGCTTTTATATTGGTTTAATTGATCATCAATTTGACAGTTTTTTTTGTTGTTTTTTTTTTTAAAATAAAGCAGCAAATGCTTATACTATTACTGCGTTGGCTTAAATGAGTTTGAGGTGAAATGAATTTTCACTGATTTGTTAATGTTTCTTCATCAAAGAAAGGAAAAAAAACAAAAAATAAGTTTCATGATTTATAGATTAATTGTAAAAATCGAATAGCAGCTCTAAGCAGTCAGTCTTTTTAACATCAGAAGATCAAAAGGTCTTTTATTCTGATTTGATTTTGTATGCAAGAAAAAATATCAATAAAATCTCACTTTGTGTGTAAGCTTTAAATTTGTTAAAATTTATAATAAATCAACTTCCTGTGAAAGGAAATGAAATAATGCAAATTCTGAATGACTTTTCAGGAAGATAATACCATATATAATGTCTATCCAACTTGGGATCCTTTATTCTGTTTGTTAATTAAACTTTTTGAATACTCAGTGTAAGACATAGAGATAATAAGCATGGTAAAAAGGGTGCTACTTTCCACCCCAGCTATCCCAGCCAGGAGAAATAAACATCTTCCTTCTCACCCTCCCTTTCTTTCACTTTATTGTAAAAAGAGATAAACATCCTCTCCGTCTCTGTCTTTCACTCTATCATAAAAAGAGGTAATCATCCTTCCTCTCTCTATCTCTCTCTCTCTCTCAGTAATGTAAAAAAGAAATAAACATCCTCCCCTTACCCTCTCCTGCAAAAAGATCATTTCTAGATAAGTCATCCCAGCCAGAATTTGTTTTATTGGATGTGATGGCTGGGGTAAAAAGTAGTGCTGTAATAGAAACATACTGGATAGTCCATCATATGTACACATTCAGGTGTTGAATGTTTCATGTATTCTATGAGGCAAATGTACAGTATGTGCTTCACTTTTGTATCACTATATAGAATAAAGGTTTTTGCTGGATGACTCAATGGCAAGAAAAAAAACAATGTTGTGCTATTTTCTGAAAATCTTGATACAGCACTGACTTCCAAATTGTAAAAATGTTTATTTCAAATAAAGTTATAGATGATAATATTCTACAAATCAAGGGGATACGGGCACAGGTTTTGATTAGAGCAAACTCTTATGTGATGTGACTATTATTAGGTCTAAATACACTGACAACATATAATTTTGCTATCATTGGAAGTCATTCTCATTTCTTTTTTTATTGGAATACATACGTACATACATACAAACATGGTACCTATCATAGAATGATGGATAATAGGGATTATAGTTAGTCTTTCAATCCATTGCTAGTGTAGTGAGGTCAGTCTTCACTAGGTTCCTCACTTTTGGTACTTGGCTGCCTATCTATATTTACTAAGTTTTAATCAGTCTAATACAAGGCTACAAGTGATAGACACTGAGTTGGAATTAAACTGTAATAGGGCACTTTGCAATGTAATTACTATCATATTTACTAAGCATAGTTTAGTCTGGCAGTTTCACAGCAATAAAGCATACAGTGAGGAACTCTATTTACTAGTTGATGGTTTATAAAACAAGCACGCTAACCATTGTGCTTAAACTGGCCTCACAGACACATGCTATATATATATATATATATATATATATATATATATATATATATGAAAAGTTTAATTAAAAACTGTAGACTGGAGATGTTTTTTAATTTTTAATTCAACTTGTTTGAGTACAAAAGAACACATATTTGGATCCAATTAATGTAAATATTGGATATTCATTGGTTCCAGGTATGCATTCTCTTTCAAATAAACATGTAAAGTTGACAAAATTTAGAAAAGAGTATCTCGCCTACATTTTTTTGATAAAACATGTAAATATGAAGGACTTTTGCTAAAATACACATTATATGTACAGGAAAGCCTTGCATTGCATGCCATTCTAGTGCATGTGAAAAGATTTGTTCTGATACTGATGATTGCACGCTGGTGCTATGTATGACATGCAGTCAGTGCGTCATTTAGCGAGATGGTATCAAATCTCTTAATTCACTCTGTCAATAGGAAACTGTTTGTCTTGATGCCTGTATTGCGCTCCTGAAATGACTTGTTGTCAAATGTCCATGGAGTTGTCTGAAAAAGGGGAGGGGAAAATGTTTGATTTTGCAAAGTCTTGTGAACAAAAAATTTAGATCTCTTTCACGGAACTGGATTTGAGGATATAACAATGGCTCTCATCAAGGAAAACTAGCAAATGAAGTACTTTTACCGATTGAATACAATACCACCAAGTAATGTGGATTTGAATAAAAGAGAGGAAAAATTAGAAGATTTTTGAAACATTGAAGTTTTTGCCAACATTAAGATGGAATTTAATTACACGTAAAATCATTTTAGTTATACATAAAAAGATTGAAATCTCTGATTTCTACAAAATGTTAGTTAGAAAATATGCCAGGCTATTACACACATCTCCTGTACCATACATTCTTTACCTGGAACGTATCTTGTATGTGGTATCAGGCTTTGTCTTGTGTATGTCATATACATGTATATTTCTAGCTAGCTAATATCAGTTTTGTAAAGTCAGTCTTCCTTCATATTTTTCTCTTGATCCCACTGTTTGAGTTTCCACATATTCTTCATCCAACCATACAAAAGAATGGCCTTTGCTCTTGAATGCATTACTGATTCTTCTTTCCTTGAGTATTAAAACATATGTACATATGTATATTTTGTAGTACAATTAATGATGTTAAAAGGACTTGAACATTCCTAGCTATTCAATTAGTCATCATGGCTGAATGGTTAAAGCTAAAACAATATTTAAAATAATAACATGAGTTCAAATTCTACCAATGATGCAATAAATATTTCTGCATGAAAATTGCATAAAAAAAAACTTTGAAGATCAGTCCTTTATATACTATTGTAAATAATAATTTCTTTTCTTTACTATCATGTTGAATATATGCAATATTCATTTTCTATCAAATCTATTGCAAATGATATCGATTCATATTGAACAATACATTTTATTCAATAACTTACTTATTCATTCATTTAATCTACACTTTGGAATTAATCTTTTTTCTTTTTTATAGTAAGATTTCAAGCCACAGTATATAAGCTGCTCACTGTAGTAGCACCATTTAGAATCTGCAATAACGTACACCAGTTACTTAGTGAGAGAGTAAATACTTAAGTCTTCATTTGATTAGCATTTAAAACCAATTTAAGCCAATTATTTATTGCTGAATGAAGTTCATTTTTTTTTTTGTGTGTGTGTGTTTTTTTTTTTTTAAAGTAGACATCAAAATCAGCCTTTGATTTTCATTTTTTTTTGTTCATTTTTACCCTAGATGACTGATTTGGATATCAAGACATAACCAAGAATATTTTATCAATTGTTTGTTGATTTATATTTGAGTTTTTCAAAATCAATAAAAAATTTGACGAATATTTCAACAATTTATCTTATATTTTTTCCTATTCTTTTCATTCTGTCTTTCAGAGTTTCTCTTTTGAATATCAAAAACAAAATGGCGATTGAATTAAAAGGCCGAGAAAGATACTAAACTCTTAACTTAAATGATAGGAAGGAAAATTAAAAAATGATAATTATAAATATTAATAACCCTATTCTGTTTGTTAGTAATGTTTGCCTCAATTCCTGACCATTCTTTCCTGATTTTCTACATACAACATATGGATTGAGTAGTGAAATCAATTAAAAACTTTTTTCCTCACTTTACTGTAAGGAATATTCAGTTAATGCAAAAAATCACTGTTAGAGAAGCAGTAAAGTCAGTTGACAGTGATATCATCATCAGTCTTTTAGCATCCGTCGTTGGACATAGACCTTCCCCAGGATTTGCCACACTTCTCTATCATGGGCGTCACGGAGCCAGTACTTCCTGAACTTGTCTAGCTCGTCTCTCCATCTAACATTTTGTCGGCCTCGGTTGCGCATATGGTCTCGGGGAATCCATGTTGTGAGTCGTGATGTCCATCGATTGTCTGCCATTCTTGCGACATGGCCAGCCCACTGCCATTTAAGATTTTTTATGGATTCTATGATGTCTCTAACTCTTGTCTTTTCCCGGATGTGCTGTGCTGTTGTGGTCTCTCCATGTGAGGCCCAGCATTATTCTTTCATGTGCACGTTGCATGGTTCTCAGCTTACGGGTCTGTTTCTTGGTTAAGTTCCAAGTTTCAGCTCCATAAGTGACTATTGGGAGGATGCATTGGTTGTACACCCTTCTCTTTAGGATTAATGGGCTGTTGGTACTAAAAGACAATTGTGATTATTGTTTCATTCCCCTTATCAAGTACCACCAGAATTTTCTGTCTCACTATTTGATCATTAGAATGAAAACTTCTAAAGTCTTTGTTAAATAAATCTTACCCATGATGTTGTGGGTTATATAAACAGCTTGTATTAAAATGATTTGTAATACATTTCTATATATATAGTTTTAATATTTGCTGTCTTTCTCTGTGTAAGCATTGGAGTAAATAAAGTTTTTATGTTAATTGTTCAATAAATCCTACTTGCGATATCACAACATACATAAACAGTGTATTAAAATTATTCGCAATAGATTTCAATATTAAAATAATTTCTGATGGAATTTATAGCTGCTTTTTTATTTGTAGTGTCTCTCTATGCGTAATCATTAGACTGAATGACAGTTTTGACTTATAACTGTTTAATGAATACTGCGGGTGAAATCATGGGTTACATGATTTATCATTTTTGTAAATAAATGTTATTAAAATAGTTTACAATAATAAAATACTTTCCAATGGAATTCTATACATGTTTTCAATATTTGATGCGTCACTCCATGTGATCAGTAGAGCAGATGAAAGTTTTCATGTTATTTATTCAATGAGTCTTAGCCATGATATCGTGGATAACATAAGCTGCTATTTTCATAGTTTAACAATAATGTAAAAATTGATATCATCACTATACTTTCTGCTCAAATCCTATCCTAGCATAAGCTAATGAGCTTGTCTTGCAGATCAGTTTGCTGTTATAGTGAGTTTGATCCTTACTGAGCTCTCTCTGTGACCTTATGCCAGACTAAGATAAGCTTAGTAAATATAATCATATTAATCTTTAAGAAGATTTTATTATAACCAGCATTATCAACATGCTGGCCAATGTTTAATCACAAAAAATATTGAAATAACTAATGTAGTAATTGAATAGTTATATATATCCTCTGTATAGTCGAAAAGATAGAGATAGATATCATAACTCAAGCAGTTGTCACTGGACTGTATCTTATGTTGTACATAATGTAAGTGGGTGGATCGATAAATCCATACCCAGACACATTTATTATCTGAAATTTTTCTTGTACAATTTTTGATCTATGGCAAAGCTTTTTTGTGAACAAGGAAGGAGATTGCTGAAGAACAAATATTTATTGTGTAAAATGCTTGTTATTCATCATTAAGTTGTGGGCCTATTGACAAACCAACGTACAGTTTTTGCTTTGCAACTTTTGTTTATTAAGAGAGTATTCGCTTCTTATCTGAATATTGTTAGATAAGGTGTTATGATCAGGGATTGTATGGTGGTTTGGACTAATTTCTTGGTCTTCACTTCTATTTTTTCACAATGTTTTTGTTATGTACCCTCTGGTTTTCCTTGGGTATCTGTTCTGTTTCAGAAGGTTTGAGCAAGATCCCCAAGGAAGGCGTGAGGTTATTTGACCAAAAAGTAAAAAAAAACAAACAAACAACAAAAAACTGTAAAGACAAAGAAATTGGTCCAAACCAACCCACATTCAATGAGTATTAGGTATTGACTATTATCATTTATCTTATAGTTATTTACTAGGCTCAACTTAGTCTGGCACAATGCTGCAATTATTGAGCACCCAATGAAGTTCAGACTCATTACAGTAGTAAAGGTATGGAAGACAAGCTTGCTGATAATCAAAATTTATAATTGGAAGACCATTTCTGACTAGACGGATGCAGGTGCAATACCCTTGGCATTGCTCTGTGAAGTCTGGATCACTGATCTCCACGCTCTATTGGAAGTTGTCTCTCAAGAGATGGGATACTTTACCTTTTAGTCATTGGAAAAGACGAATAAGACAATTATGATATCAATAACAAATAGGTTGATTGCTGCACTTTATGAATGGGTTAAAATTAACATCAACAATTATTGGGTTGTTGAATGAAAACTATTCTCACCACTACTGACACTTCCTGTCACTTTTTTGGCTGAGATCCAATGTGTATAATTGGTTAGCAATTGAGTGACGTCTCATCAGCAGTACTCAATTTTTAGAGCTTGACAAAGGTAGACAAGTTGAAGTTGTGAGTGACATGTAATGGAAGATTAGTGCAGGGCTTATTAACCTTCTTTAGGTCCCATACCCCCAGTGCACCGGCCATTATGTTACCATACCCCTTTCACCTTATCATCAAAATAAGCATCATCATTATTGTTCTTTTTGAAAAGTTCAAGTTTACAGAAGCACATTTTGATGTCTCAATTTTTTTCAATATCTCTAAGCTTTGAAAAAATTTGATTAAAACCACTTGTATAGTAATAGGGATGAGATGTCATGATAGAATTATTGACTTCAACAAACAACAGAAGATAACACCAGACTCTTTCATCATGTCTACCTCATTCAAATTTCTTCAACAGACTAAAAAAATTTTTAAAAAGATGTTTCTTGTATTCCTATTCACTTGCATTGTCACATGGATGCAATGTTGAAACCACTGATCAAGGGCAAGGGCGATGAACTTTTCAATTTTTTCCTTTTTGAGTCCTATACTCCCAGAATTTGCTCCTGATTCCCCCAGGGGATATGAATCCCCCAGGCTAAGAATCCTTAGATTAGTGTAATGGTTCAAGTAATCAGGAATTTTTTGTTACAGCATCAATAGGATACAAATGTGTTAAGGGAAGCTAATGGGGTTACACTACAATCTTTTCCAGATATGGGGACTTGGAAAATGAAAGAGAGCAATGTTTTTTGCAAAGTATTGTACTACTTGTGGGGACTGATGCTGCAAAGAGAGAGAATGCTTCTGGAAGATGATTTATTGCGATGAGAAGAAATAACCATCTGAATATTTTGTAGGTATTGGCGGGAGAAGAATTTGACTCTTTTGAATTGAGTTATTGCTTTTATCTTAGTTAATGGGATCCCAGAGCTAGCTCTGCTCAGTGGAAGCTAATTAGTAGAAAAATAGTTTCTTTTTTATGTATCAAGTTCAGATTGGTCAGATTGATGTTGCATTTAGAACCTTTTTTTTTCTTATAAAAAGTAATAAAGGTGTTTTGGCATTTTAGACTTGGTTTTTGTCATAAGTAGTTGAAAGGTCCACTATAGCCTTATTAATAATCCTATTAGACAAAGAGGGTATTCAGTTATTACTGTGTGTCCAATGCACTTATATTATGGATGGGAGGTTAAGCACTAAATCGATTGGTCAGGATGAGTTGTAAAGAGCAGTAGTCCTTGAAAGACCCTTGCTAAACATCTTATAGGCTGGCATTGCAATAGTTATATCTTTTTATTACTCATAGGAATAAATGTTGGCAGTACGTAGCTCATATATAAAGCTTGATGGTAATTGAATAAGACATCTCCAATGAAAATCTATGCTTGCATAAATTCTGTTTTATATGTAAGTACAGATAAGATTTATAGCCTGCAGCAACATAACTCTACACAGCAATATATCGATCCTCTGTTGAGGATAAACTTTTCAATGATAAATACGTATTTAAACAATTTATACTGAAGTATTTTAGAGGAAAACAAAGTTATTGATTATATTTTCATTTCACATCAGTAGTAATTCATGGGAAAAATCTCTCTCAATATTTACTGAACTATGGCAGTTGCCTTACTGATTACGAGTAGCAGTCATATAAATCAGCTCTGGCCATATAGCTTTATTCCTTAATGGCAAAACATCCAATAAAAAATATTTCTTCATTTCTGATCTACACTTCTTACAAACAATCATGGAATGATAATCATGGAGTTGTGATAAAAAACAAGTGAAATTAAGATGGAAGAATCACCAAACAAATTTGAAATATGTTGACTGTGAGTATAAGACGAGTTGGCAATTGAACATCAAATTTCAGAAAAGCAACTGATTTGAATAACGTCGTCATGAGAAATATCCCCTTCTTATGAATATATTGTTACTTGGTCATTGTCACTCAAACGAGAATTTCTTTCATTTTTGATATCTTGGGTGTTGTTTTCAGATCACAAAACTGGAATTCTTATCAGTGATGATGATTCTACCCGCAATGATTCGAAATGAATATTACACAATACTCAGTGTATTCTACCTGCATAGCATTCCATAGAGAAACACGGTAATGAATTGAGTTGAAACAATGGGCATTATCACTCGCTAAAATGCATCGATTCTATTGATGTTATATTCAGTTCAGGCCATTTCGAATGACCTAATTAGAAGTCGAACTGCTGAATTGGTGTCATTTATTCAGTAAAATAAAATTTGTCATCTATTCAAAAATAAAAGGTACCATTCAAAAATTAAAAATAATTTACAATGCTCCATCTAAGAAATTGAAAATTACATCCATTACTGCTAAAGAAATGAGATGCTGATAATAATAACATTGACAAAGAGAAATTATTACTGCTGTCCCAATTTACAATCAATCAGTCATTAAACTCTTTATGAGAGAGAGTATTCTTATTCATAATTGGGCACTATAGAAATCTTCTTGTAATAGACATCATTTTTGTAAAAATCCACCAGTAAGTGATCATTAATTATCATTTGTAGTTAACAAAGCTGTACATGAAAGGACATTCACTATTTGATGTTTTTGCCTTCAGTACTAATTTCCATTGTTCAAACATTGGTCTGTTATTATCCAGTTGTAAGACCAGTTTTCACTGGCTAAAGAAAAATGGTGATAGAGTTATATTTTGATTAAGTTTGTGTACAATTTTAAGACAGCCAGTATGGCTACACACACACACACACACACACACAAACAAATGTGTGCACATACATACATTCATTTATATACAAAAGTTACAAAAGGGTATCGAGAAATCTCTTCTGCTTCATCCATTATTTTTTTTCAATAATTCATTTTTTGAAAATCTGTATAAATATATAAATATAGATAGATTCTCGACCCTGGGTTCTTGCACTGAGATAAAGAATTCAAGTATTTTTATATATTTCTGCAAAAGAAATCAATAAATTCTATTCTGTATTTTTTCTTTGTTTCATATTCAGAGTCTCTTAAATTTATATTTATTTTCTTCTGTTGGCCTCACATAAATTTTCTTTCAAGTTTGATAAAAGATTATTTATTGAATTGAATGGGTATGAGGGCTATACAAAAGAAAGCAGAAACACAATGATGTAAAGAAGAAAGACAAAAAAACATAGAATGAATACAAAATTCACATCCACAGCTCTGACCCAGGAAAAGTCTGGGCATGGCATCTTTTCCTTCTCCCCTTACAATAGCTGTCTCTGCAGCTGCTGCTGTCATAAGATTTGTCTTTCTTTCAGTCCTGCTTGATTTCAGTTCATTTTGTAATTGACTGATCTTTGAGGAGCAATGACTTAAGGCTTAGTGATAATAACTATCCCTGTTACATAACATTAGATTTGTTTTTTACTTGATTATTCCTTGCTATTTTCATATAATTGTGATTCAATTCCTTTTTATATTGTGTCATCCTGACTTCAAAACATTTCATCAAAATATTTAGATTTTACATTAATCTTAATGTGTATTATCAATAAATCATTCATCTATTTGTTTTTTTTATTTATAGTTGGTGCATAATTTTCATGAATCTATCAAATCCAAGTTTTCTGCCTCGATAGAAAATATACAAATACAAAAAATAGCACACGTTCATTCATATTCATACACACACGCATACACATATATTAGGTTGGTGCAAGAATAATTGCATTATTCCAAATTTTGATACTTATTTTTTTAATAAACTTTGTCCATCTAATATATCATTCTAAAGCAAGAATTTTGCTCTATTTATTGAAGCTGAACGTTTTCTTTCCACTGTTTATTCTGGTTTATTTGAGACTATCAAATCCTCCATGAGACCCTCAAAAGAAAAGGAAATCAAGTGAAGAATCACACTAGGATGGCAAGCCTTTGGCAGAGCTAGCTCAACCTTAAAAAATAATAAGATCCCATTAATCCTAAAGAGAAGGGTGTATAACCAATGCATCCTCCCAATAGTCACTTATGGAGCTGAAACATGGAACCTAACCAAGAGACAGACCCGAAAATTGAGAACCATGCAACGTGCACATGAAAGAATAATGCTGGGCCTCACATGGAGAGACCACAAGACAGCACAGTACATCCGAGAAAAGACAAGACTTAGGGACATCATAGAATCCATTAAAAATCTCAAATGGCGGTGGGCTGGCCATGTTGCAAGAATGGCAGACAATTGATGGACATCGCGACTCACAACATGGATCCCCCGAGACCACATACGCAACTGAGGCTGACAAAGTGTTAGATGGAGAGACGAACTAGACAAGTTCAGGAAATACTGGTTCCGTGACGCCCATGATGTGGCAAATCCTAGGGAAGGTCTATGTCCAATGACGGACGCTAAAAGACGGATGATGATGATGATGATGATGAATCAAAAATGGAGGAAAGGCAAAATCAACCAATTCAGTTGTATGGTTTCAAAATGGGACAAAAAACAGTGGAAATTGCTGCAACATCAACCAAGTATTTGATCAGAAGACTTTCAATGAATGTACAACTCAACATTAGATCTAAATATTTTGAAACAGAGATGAGAGCCTTGAAGATGTGAATGTCCGTCTGTGATTGACAATATCCTATTGAGGGCCACGATTGAGGTGGACCCACGCATAACAATTCGAGAGGTTGCAGAGGAACTTAAGATTGACCATTAAACAGTTGTTCCAAATTGGAGAAAAAGCTTGACATATTGCGTGAATGACCCTGAATGAAAAGCAAAAAAGCTTGTTTGTTGTCCCAATGACCTTGCAGAAATTTAGCAAAAAAAGGCTTCAAAATTTTACCTCTCACAGCTTACTTGCCAAACCTCTCTCCAACCAATGTTTAAAAGTATTTTGATCAGTTCCCACAAGGGAAGGTTTTTCAAAAACCTTTCGGCTGCTCAAAATGCCTTTGAAGCATTTATTGGCTCCAGGACCCGAGATGCTTCTAAAATAAATGGACTTGTTTGTAGTTGATAAAAATATGCAGATTTTGAAGTTCTCATTTTGATTTATAACTTTTATTCTAAGTTGAGATATACTGCTTTAAAGTTGATGGTGAATAATTATAGTCATTTTTGCACCAACCTAATATATATATATATATATGTATATATGAACTGAGATAAAAAAAAGTCCCGAGATTGTCCATGTTGCAAAAAAACTAAATGAAGGACAGTCATGCCATGCAGCAGGAAGTGAGTAGTAATTTATGTGAGTCAGTCTGTCTCATGGCATCATGATGTGAACATTCGGATCTGTGTTACATGTGTTTTTGTGATCATGTTCATGTGCTTATTTGCCATTCCAGGATGGACCTCAAACTTGAAATTCAGAAAATCGACTGCAGAGACCCTTCAAATGTTGAGACCAGCCTACACTCAAGCTTCAAGAGTGGTAGAGCATTACCTGAGGAAAATGAGAGGTGAGGCAACTTTCAAGGAGCATTACACTGAAAATGACGAAGAAATGGGATGATTTGTGCATCAGAGTTGTTGGATCACCATCAACGAAGTTGCTGATCAGCGTGTCATTTGCATCAGTTCTGAGAGAAAACATTTGATACAAACGACCTGAAATGTGACATGATTGGAATTGGGTGTTCCAACATAACAACATGCTCACTCTCAGGGCGTTGTTTTCCTGTCACACCAGCAGGATCATCATTCCACACCTCCCCTACTCTTTGCATTAGGGTCCCTACGACTTCTTTCTCTTCCCCAAGATAAAGTTAAAGCTAAAGGGTTGCTGTTTTGACAACTTGGATGAGATCCAGCATGAATTGAAGATGCTACTTTGTGTGCTTGAAGAATGGGCCTTTCAGAGAGTGTCCCGACTGTGGCAAAAGTGCTTGGAGCGGTGAATCGCTGTACAAGGTGATAACTTTGAAGGGAATGAATTAAAAAAGTATGGATAGGTTTTTTCATTGGAAAAGTCTTAGAATTTTTTGAACTCACTTTTCTCTGATCATTGATTTTTTTTATAAAAATGTGTTAGTTACTTATCTCATTATATTTGTTTTAAAAAACTTTTTTAAAAGTGGTTTTACAAATTTGATTTCTTATCAAAAATATGTTGCTAAAAATGCTAATTGACCATTATCTTCTTTTTTTCTTTTGGAAAATGAAATAGTTACAATAGAAAATGCTTATTTTTATCGTACTTTAATTTATTTTAACATGGTGGTTTTGTTTTCAGACTTTTGTTGTAATGATACAATATAAAGATTTTATTTATTTTTATTCATTTTCAATGGCCATATAAATAACACTATCATCACTTATCACAATTCACAAAATTCATTCAAATTTAATTTGAATTTCATCAAACATTCATACTTGATCAAAACTAACTAAGATATTATGAAAAGAGGAACTAAATCATTTTTATAAAAAAATTACGGATCTGGACATTCAAAAATTGCCTATATATATATATATATATATATATATATATATATATATATATATATATATACATATATATATGTATGTGTGTGTGTGTGTATGTGTGTGTGTGTGTGTGTGTGTGTGTGTGTCTGTATGTCTGTAGGATGTACAATGAAATGCAGCCAGACTTAAGTGATTGAAAAAATCTATATCTTTTTAAATTCAGGGATCACATAATTCTGAGTAAATGTTACGAAAAAAGAATGTATATTTAGGTTCATCAATAAGTCTGTAGCCCAAGATGAAAAAAAAAAAAGCATTTATTTTTTATGATATATATTTTTTTCAACCATATCTTCTTCCTTATCCGTGCACTTAATTTTGTGCTGAATTTCAAACAGGTGCTGTCCTATGAAGATATCTGACATCATCAAATGCAACCATGTTTGATTTTGTCTAACCACAGAACTTGGCTCCATATTTCTACATTCCAATCTGTCATTTCTTTCACCAAGACAAGAGATAATGACTTCTTCATCGCTACACAACCTTTTTGCTCACTTTCTTGTAGCAATTTCTTTGCAGTACAAGATGAAATGGGAGGTTTCTTGCCATTATACCTCTCTCCCAGGACTTTGGAAGCTGTTTTAAAGTATTCATACACTGAGATAGTTTTTATCCTCCATTCAAAACATTTCCTTGGTTGGCCACAATGCATTACATTGTGCATGGTACCGTTTCTATGATGCTTTGCAATAATTCTGTGGATCATGAGATCATTCAAATCCAGCCCACAAGTGATATCAAAAGGGTTATCAACCAGATTCAGACATTTTGAAATTATCCTTCTTTTTTGCTGTAGTCCGCTCATTCCACATTTTTCACAAAAACCTGCTGAGTGATATCCAATAGTATTTCTAGCATTCGCCAAAATGTGATTCACTCATTTGTAACAATTATAGGCTTTGAAAAATGAGTGCACATTCTGTATGACAGCTTCACCAAAAATGATGTTCATGCAACTTGGCATAAGTAATTGTATCATGACACAAAACAATTAAAACTCTGAGCTCCGACATTATTTTTACACTCCAAATGCATACAAAATTTTTAATTGTTTGTTCAAAAATTGGGCTGAAGCATCAATTTTCCTGGACATCTCTCAAGACCATTGCAATACAGGTATATATAAAATGAGAATTACAAGAACGTATACCAGGTGAATGTTAACATTTTGTGCCAATTGCACTCATCAGCAACCGGCAGTATGTTGTTTCCTAGAGATTATGAGTATAGAGATTAAAAAATCAATCAAATTTTCAAAAGTTTTAAATGACTTTTTGTATGAATAATACTAATAATGGATAGTTGTATCTTAATTTATTAAAAATCATTTAAAACTTGCGACTAATTTTTATCTCTATTTACAATAGATCTTAGAACGGCTTCTTGCTCAAAGAATCAGGTGTTTTTTTTAAATCTCTATAATTTGCCTGCTATATGTGTTGATAAAGGTTGAACTAGAGGTTTCTATGAGCCATTTTTTACTGAACCATTCAAAGCCTAATGCTGAATGCTTTCCAAAGTATTCAAAGGTAATATAAGGCATTAAAAAATGGGAAAATTCACTAGAATAAACATTTGGTTTAAGTAGAGAAAAAAGGCAAAGTGATCGCATATATTTTTTCGGTAATTCAGGAAAAAGCGGTTTAAGTTTGATGGATCGCCTTTATACATACATAATATTAATGGTTAGAACTGATCTGTTTGCAAAAACATTCTAACCCAATTGGATAATTGAAGAATATGTTATTGAAATGTAAATAGGTTTATTTTCATAATCCGGAGGAAACGACATATTGCTGGTTGCAGATGAGTGAAAATGTACACAATGTTCACTGGTTATATGTCTTTGAAATTCTTATTTCTTTTATATATCAATAGTTCTATTTACAGTGTTAAATAATCGACACTGGGATTAAATATCTACAATGGATGAAATCTTTTTTCGTTATTCTTTGGTTTGTATCTTTACATATATATATATATATATATATATATATATATATATATATATATACACACCTATTAGAAGAGCTACTAAAAGATTGGGAAAATTTGAGCAGAGTGATGAATCTGTTCATCTGTCAATTTACCCAGATTTTTCCATATTTCATTTACCACACCAAATCATTCACAAGGAAATGAGGAGTCCCATTTTCTATCAATTTTATGACATTATATTTATAATTATATTATTGAGACACATGTCACATGATTTCTCTCTCCGATGCATAATATATATATATATATATATTATGCATCGGAGAGAGAAATCATGTGACATGTGTCTCAATAATATATATAAACATTTATTTAAAATGATCTCCTGTCGAGACAAGGTTAATGTATCACTCAAGCTAGACCATGTAAATAAGATAAACAATTCAAAAAATGGGGCTGCTGTAGGAAGCGATCCTGTGACTAATAGGATATATGCTTCAATGTAGTAATGCTCTAACCATTGAGCTAAACAGCTGCCATATATATATAAATTCATATGTGTAAATATTGTACATAACAGTGCAGTACAATAATGCAGAGTATTTACATTTTATTAACTATAGTAATTAAGCATGTGTATGCACAATAGGTTTAGATAAATATATATGCGTAATGGTATCTCACATGGTGCAGGATGTAACCCTATGATATTCAATATATATATATATATATATATATATATATATATATATATATATATATATATATATATATATATTGCATTTATCCGTCCATCTATCTATCTATCCATCACACAGGAGCAGACTAACCTTTCTAAATCTCTGGAGAGAGCTGTATGGCTCCGGTACTCAGTGCAATTGTTAAATGTTTTCCCCCTCCCCATTGACACACTTTCCATTGGACGGTGACGGAGAATTCGTCACTTTGTTGTTCTTGGAGTCGCCTGTGTTCACTGGTTTCAAGGTAAGCAAGTTTCGTCTCTTTTCAAAAGTTTTCAACTCGCTAACTCAGAATTTAGAGAATTTTCTTGAATCGATCAATAAAATATATCTTCATGAATGATGCATAAGTTCAAGAGAAAAGTAAAGGAAATATCATTCTTATCACAAAAAAAAAGATATTGGCCGAGGATATAAATCAAAATATCTTTTGTTTATGTTTTTAAGAACGTCACGTTTTGGTTTTGTTTATGTTTGCGTGTGGAGTATCTCCTTGGGTTTGTCGTTTATCAAAGCTATTTTTGTTGAGGTAAATATATATATATGTATATATTGAGGTTATAAATATGGTGAAATGAAAAGTTTGAAAGTAATAATCCCTGTATTCATTGTTATTGTTTGTGAATCTAAATCAGAAGTTCGCATTTGTTTTGATTCAAGTTTTTGAGCTTTGTTTGTAGTTCTGCTTACATCATTGTAAATTATAAGTCTATACGATATAAACAAAAACAAATGCTTTTTACTGCAATTGTTTATGTTAATTTTGATAATAATAATAATAATAATAATAATAATAATAATAATAATAATGATAATAATAATAATGATAATAATGATAATAATAATAACAACAACAACAACAAAACAACAACAACCACAACAATAATAATAATAATGATAATAATAATTATGATAATGATAATGAGGATCATGATAATAATAATTATGATAATGATGATGAAAATGATATTCGTGATAATGGTGATGATGATGATAATAATAACGATAATAAAAAAACAATGACAACTAATGATAATTAAGTTTAAACCTAATTAATTATCTATTTGCTTAAAAACTTGCTTAATACTAAAATAAATGTGTACTCTATACTCTATGCGATAAAAAAAAACGAAATTGCAAAAATAATAACTTTCTTCCTTTATTAACTGTAATCCAGCGAAGCCGGTTAGAAAATCCTTGATTTCGGTCTAAAAAATAATATTAGAGAGTATTTGTGTTGTGAAAGTTATTGAAAGAAAAAAATTTGTACAACTTCAAACGCAGTTCAACTTTGAAAATACATTATTTTTAGTATTCAATTCAATACTTTTCCCAATGACCATTTAAAATACCATAATATACTCTGCATTTGTTTGTTGTGTTTAAAAAATGATACAATGACATGTGTAATTGTCATGTGTCTCTGTCTCACTGTGTATTTAGTTTTCTCTAGAGAGAACAGTGACACCTCCGATCGTAGAAAATGGATATTTGGGAAGAAAACAAGAGGCCCGGTTAGTCACTGGATAGAAACCATTGTGTGACGAATGTCTTTTGGCAGCATTCCATGTTAGGGGTAATCAATTAGAAAATTGGAAACAGTTACTTCTCTCGCCTTTTGTTGGGCGACAATCACTAAAAAAGTCTAATTTGAAAAAAAAAACACAAAACAAACAAGCGTTAACCCCCACTGAAAAAACTATTGGGGTTGTGTCTGTGTGTTTGAAAACAATAAAAAGTTTTTTCTAGACATAATGTTGAGTAAATGTTTAAATTTTCAGCCTTTTAGCTCCATTGGTGCAGCCTCTGTGTGTCATATATTGATGGTCACAGTTTTGGATGATGATTTCTGACCCCCCCCCCAAAAAAAAAAACCCATTTGAACTCAGGAAGAATGCCTTAATTGTTGGAAGAAACGAAAAAAGTTTGTCTTCGAGACTAGAAATATTTACACCTATATCTTATTCATGTGTACACACTGCACCATAACGAGCAAATTCACGTATCTATATATGAGTACATATGTATATAAGTGATTATATACGAAGTACAAATCTATCATTCTATTAATGATGTATGACTGGTTTAGTTCATAAAAGTGCCTGATACAAAAACACTGGGAGCAGAGTGTTAAATGTGATGAATCAATAGATATACACACACACACATGTATATACATACATACACATGCAGACATCTATACATATATAATCATACATCACATATATATGTATGTGTGTGTGTGTGTGTGTGTGTATTTGTATGTTAACATGCACAAATATAACACACACAGACCATTTTTACTTCTTTATTAGAATTGTGATTTTCATGTGAAAACGTAACCTTGATAAGCGTGTGTGTGTGTGTTTGCTCTTTTGAAACAAATTCTCTGGAAAGCTGTCTGGCGGCCTCTAGGCTTCATGTCAAGTATCTTCCTATTTATAGAATTTATATTATAATTATTTGTTTGTTCCTCTCATTTTCTTTTAAAGAATTGTAATTAGTACTTTATAGAAATGGACAGACATTTTAGTATCAATTGATACTTACTGTATATCTTTGCGTATAACATGATTCTTGTATAATACGAGTACTAGATTTTGAGGTGGAAATAGGTAAAAATTGTAGCCTTTTGTATAACACTGGTTCTCAATTTTGGCTCTACGGTTTGGCAGTCTCACATGTACTTCTGCCTTGATGTTCTAAATTATTGTCCTGAAATTTATTGCTTGGACTTATTTGGTCTATTTCTCTAAGTCCAAGTCAGTTCTTTCTTGCTTGATAAATGTTTGTAAGTTATTGATGAAGGGTTGAATATGTTATGACATGGAGTGAAATCATTGAGTGGAAAAAATATATTTGTGAGGGGGCTGAAATGGAATGCTGTCAATCTGGTTAAAAGATCAGTTTGCCACCTCTTAGCTTGGTCGGAGTCATCATGTTTATATGTTAACGAAGGCTATGAAAAAGATTTTTAGAATTGTTCTCAGCAATCCTTTTGATTGGTCCAAAAGTGAACAAATGTATTTTGGCTCCAATTTTAGTGTGCACTTTAGATATGCCGTTTCGATCAATAACAAAATTACTTTCATCTTTTTGACTTCCGGGTTTTCTTGGTCTGAAGACATTTATCATTGTAGTAATGTTAAACCCTCCATAAATATGACTGCTCAAATACTTATCATTATATTAAAGAAGCTATGAAAACTTGAGCATATTTGTTTCATTCCCTAATCTTGCACTTAATAAGACAAAGAGATGATTTTGATCTGCTACCTTTTTTATCTCTACCACCATCTTCACATCTCTCAGGAATCAAGATAACGTAGAGGTTAGTTTAAATAAATACTAAATCAGTTTCGAGTTGTGAACTAATCAGTTGCTTTATTACCTTTGAATTACTTGCTTTGTTAGCTTTCTTCATCCTCATATCACAGGTTCAGTTGAATAGAAACACTCACTTAGGAATCACATGATTTTCTTCAGGTCCCATCAATTCCACATGATATTGACTAAGTCTGATTAACCTACTTTCACATCACCTCTGTGCAGCAATATTAGTAGAATGTTTCAGGTTAGCTTTGAATTGTATTATTTTCTTGCTTTTTCTTCAATGTACTCATGGCTGAAGTCTGTTTTTATTCTATTTCTATGTAGAGTTCTTGGGTTCAGTGGAATATGCAAGCAGACTGAATATAAATAAGATTCTTCTCTGTGAAGACACTTGATCAGGATCTGTGCATTATGTGATTATAAATCAATTGCTTGTTTCTAGAATATCTTCCTGTCTAACTTGGTCTTTACAAGAGCCAGATAGAAATAGAAAAATTTCAACACACATTCTAGCAGCAGGAAGAGTTTCCTTACTATGTATCCTCATTCTTCTTTTGAAAACCTGGTTCCTACAACAAATGATTAATGGAATCAATTTCAGAAAAAAATGGAAGAAATCCTACAAGAACAATTTACCTTTCTGCTTTCTCTTAAATTCTCTTTGAGTGTATTTTTCTCTTTTGTGTACAGTTTTATCGAAGAAATCGAAGACTTCACCGATTTAATAGAGCAACTAACAAGAAATAACATTAACCAGAAAGGTCACTTGCCTCTGCCAAGGTTGAAAGAATATATGAGATTATCATTAACTTTTTATTGTTTTATCTTGTCTAATTCACATTCTAAGTAGATGTACACATGGAAATAAATAAACAAATATGAGAAATAAATATAGAAGACATTGGAATGATGAGCTATTGATTTATACAGTGTATGAGAGAATGTTCCTGAATACCTGAGACAAGTTGTTGTTACTAGTATATTTTGAACCAGTTTTTTGTTTTTATTTTGACTGATATACTTCCTGGCCTTCCTCAAGTGTCTGTCACATTTAGTGACCCCACCAAGAATGTTAAACAGAACCCATTATGTGAACCTCTTAGGGTATATTCTTCTCATTACTATATCTAGTATCTTTCCTAAGGAATTCAAAAAATCATAATTGTCAATTCTTCCTTATAATACCAATTTGTCTCTTCACTGAGCCAGTGAATCTTTCTGTGAGGGATTCAATTCACAAAATCGAGGAACCTAGACAACCTTTTCAGCCTGAATTCTTTTGATGAGAAAAATCATTTTATAAAGTTTTGTAGACTTCAGCCCTCATCTTGGTTCATATTTTTAACACAACATTTTGGCTGTAGGGCACAATGTCCATCTTCAGGTGATGAATGGGTAATGTCTCTGTGCAACTGACAAGACAGGCTGATGATAAAAAAATTCACCCATTCATTGCCTGAAGATGGCTCTGGGTACAACGGCTGAAACGTCGTGTACAAAAAAATGAGCCAAGATGAGGATAAAAGTCTTTGAATAACTTTGCTTGGACAAACCTTACTTAAACTTTTATGCTTTAGACAATGTTCTGTTGTCGCAAGTTCAATCCCTGTGTCAGACAGTTAAAAAAATACATTGGCTTTTTGGATCATTTCATGTAAATTCGGTTTGAGAATGACAAATAACCTCATTATAAAAAAGAGCTATAGAATAGGACTTTGAGAGAGAGAGGACATTTAGTCTATGTATTTAAATTACCCCATATCATAAATAAATATATCCAACTAACAATTTTTTTCTCTGCACCTCTATTTGTGTATTCGCACTAGTTTTCTCGGGGGCGGGGATTCAGTTCAGTAACAAGAGTCATTCATTTTTTTAGTTCTTATTAGATGCAGTATTATAACTCATTAATATTTCAAAATTTATGACTACATTTTTATCTTCATCTTGATTTTATTAGTTGCTTTTTATTGCATTTCTTACTCAGACTGATTTCCCTCCGGCAGTGAGCAAATAGTATTGATTGGATTCCAACCTAAGGCTTATTCTTTATTTTTAAATCAATTTTTCTTTGCTCACTGCTGAAGAGAAATCGGTTTGAGTAAAGGCTGCAATAAAAAGCAACTAATAAAATTAAGATAAAAAAAGTAGATATAAAATTTGAAATGATAATGAAGTTGATTCATTTCTCTTCATCTTTCACGTGTGACATGAATAGAAATTAGAACATTAAAAAAAATCCAACCTTTTTCCAATTCCTGGCAGATTTAGACAATAATGGTGAAATTAAGCTTTCTGATGCACCTCAGTGTATCATTACGCAATTGGATCTCATTTACGTTTTATTGCCTTTCTTTATAATGATTTATACTTTGAAACTCATTTCTTACAATCTCATAGCATGAATTTGTCTACAAAGAAAGCAAGATGGTGGACATATATTAAATTCTATGAATGCCAAAAAATGGTACCTCTGCCATCTATCAAGTCTGCTGTGTATTGACATTCTGAATTTTTATCATTTTTTGTATGGTGAATTATAGTTGAAAAACAACCAAGAAAGAATAAATATGGTCATAATTTATTTTAATTAGGCAGCTGTTCTTTTACCGGACATTCATTCGATCTATCATTTTGTCTCTTTTTTTTCTCGTTCTCTCTTAGTTTTCTTTTTCTCCCTTATGTTGTTGTCATCTTCATCTACCTCTCTCTCTTGTCTCTTTTTCAACTTTTTTTTCTCTCTTCTGTACTGACCTCTTTCATAGTTCTCTTTTTCATCTATCACTGTCAGTCTCTTTCTTACTTCTTCCTCGTGTACTGACCTCTTTTCTCTTTATTTCATTCATTATTCCTTTCATTCTTCTTCACCCTTTTTTATTCCTTCTTTCTTCTTCTCATTAGTCCCTTGTTTGCTTTCCCATTTTCATCTTCATCTTTCCACCTCTCACAGTTTCTGCAGAATCTATGGTGCTCTACTTTCTTTTTGAACTGAACTTCTCTGAAACATTATATATATATATACATATATATATATATATACATAAATATGTATATATATATATTATTGTGTCATCCACAGACAGCTGTTTCGATGTATTACGTCTCTTCAGTGTGGCTATAGACTTTCCATTATCCCAGTACCGTGAGGCAGAATTGAAACCTTCACTTCAGGCCTGTAGGCCGATATTCCATCGAACTGGATAGGCAGTAAGGCTGAATTTAAGCATTATATTTAAATTACACAGAAATCCCTCATCCACCAGCGTGCTCGATTCCTGTAGAAGAGCATTATATATATATATATATATATATATATATATATATATATATATGAATATGTATATATTATTTATGTGTATATGAATACATATGTGTATAGGAATATATATATATATATATATATATATATATATATATATGTATGTAAATATATATATATATATATGTATAAAGATCTCTCTATATATATATATTTATATATATGTATATGAATATATATATATGTATAAATATATATATATATATATATATATATATATATATATCTTGATGGAAGTGAAAATTGGAAAATGACGAGAAAAAAACTAGAGAGAAAGCAGGTGTTACATCTTTAAAATCTTTATCATCACATGGGCATGTTTCAATGCATTTCAACAGGTACCAGTCATCTTTTTCAAAGAAAAATTTGCAGCAGTGTAGAGAAAAATTTTGTGCTGTTTAAATATTTGAGGTTATTTGGTTGTTAAGTGGGAGGAGAGTAGTTTATATTTGTTTAGGACTTACAATACAAACATATATCTATATGTAATGCATAATGGAATTTGTAACAAACAAACAAAAAACAATTGAAAACAGATTTTATCCCTCGTAATGTTAAATCACAATGCTCAATATTTAACACATTAAATAGAGCTATTAATATATAAAAAAAAATGATATTTACAAGGACATGTAACCGATGAATGTAAACATTTAGTGCCTCTCACACTCATCAGCAACCGTCTGTCAGTTGTTTCCCTGACAACCAGTTGCTGGCAAGAGGCACAAAAATGGGCTGCTGCAGGAATTGAACCTGAGACCAATAGGTTACCACCTTAATGTGAGCTAAAGAGTCTGTCAATAAGTCAGAGACCAAAATAACTGTCTAAGAGACTAACAGGCAGGCTGTTTGGTTCAATAGTTAGAGGTGTGTCACGTTAAGGTCACATGTTCGATTCCTGCAGCAACCCATTTCTCTAATTGTTTATTCTAGTTGTGTAGTGTAGGCCAAATGACTCATTCACCGTGTAATAACAGGAGGTCATTTCAATTAGAGAGTCAAATAATATAATGCATCAATAATATATACATATATATTTATTCATATATATATATATATATTATTGTATCATCCACAAACAGCTGTTTCGGTGTATTACATCTCTTCAGTGTGGCTATAGACTTTATCCCATCCAGTACCGCGAGGCAGAATTGAAACCCTCACATCGGAAGTCGATATCCTACCTCTGGACTACAGAACTGGATGGTCAGTAAGGCTGAATTTAAGCGATATATTCATTTACGCAGAAATTCCTCATCCACCAGAGTACTCTATTCCTATGGAAGAGCATTGCATAAGCTTACAATGGATGAGTTACCTCACTTAAAGAGTGCTCAACTGAATAGAGAATATATTGTATTTTAAAGAGTATACATGTATATATATATATATGTATAAAAATAATGTTGATAAGGACGTGGGAGTGGATCAATAAGTCCATAACCTTACGCAGTTTCTATCTGAATTTTGATTTAAAATTTTGACTGTATTATGGTAAGTAGATATAAATAATGGAGAAGCATTATGATAAGTGCATGGAGAAGGAAAGATATTATGTTGAAAAATGAATATTTCTGTGTAAAATGCATGCTTTTTTTATCATTAGACTCATTGATGTACCTTTGTGTGTATACATATATATGTATTTTTTTCAGTTTTTAAGCAATGAGCACTTATTGCAGAATTAGAAATCTTACTATCAATAGTTTTGGATGTCACTTGGTTTTTTTCCTCAAAATCTCAGACCAATTGCAAATTGTTGATCGTATCCATCATGTCAGATCAATTCATTTCATTCCTGATATTTTGGAATATTAATTAAACTGGTGTGGTAGGGGTGATCAATTGTAAAAATGGAAAAAAGAGGTGATCAATGAAAAAATTGCTTATCTTGCTTTTAGTTAGTCACTAAAAATTTCAAATTTCCAAAAAACAAACATGAATGCTACTGGACACATACTAAGGGACCAATTTAACATGAACTTACATCGTAATTTGCCCTCCCACCAAAAAAACCCTTTTGGGGGGTAAATTTTCAGAGAACAAAAAAAACCTTTTTTTTTATACCTAATAAGGAGTAGATGTTGAAATTTTTCAGTCCTCTAGCTCCCTCCATGTGTCCTGTACCTGTGATACATATATATATACATTGCCAGCCATATTCACTTTTGAAGAAACCTATGTTGACAGTTTAGGTTGGTGGTCTCTGCAAAAATTCAATTTCTTTTCTGCGGAAGGGAGAAAAGTCAAGAAATAAATTTGATTTCACTGATTAATGGATCGAAGCCGAAGTCTGCGAGATAAATTATTCCGACAGAATTTCGAATGAGAACAGGTGAAAAGGCAATCTATACTGAAAGGTGGTGAGCTGTGAAGAAGAGGAAAAAATAAGGAAAGGCAATTATAAATAAAAAGTAGAACGAGTCCGTGAAAACAAGAGGGTGACAGAGAGTGAAAGAGAGAGAGAGAGTGGAGGATTAAAGAGAGACAAAAAGAATTTTTTGGACAGAGGGAGAGTGTGAGGGAGAAGAAAAAGTCTTATGGAGGAAAGGAGAGAGACTGTAGGAGAATGAGGGAGGGTAAAGAGGGGAAGATTTGAATGTGGAAGAGTTGGGAGAGGAGAAAGATGTGAGAGTAGAGGAGGGTGGAGGAAGGAAATAAAAAAGAGGGAGGGGGAAAGATATGAGAGTAGGAGAGGGTGGAGGAAGAAAATAAAAAGAAAAGAGAGAGGGGGAAAGATATGAGAGTAGAAGAGGGTGGAGGAAGGAAATAAAAAGAGAAGAGGGAGAGGGAAAGATATGAGAGTAGGAGAGGGTGGAGGAAGGAAATAAAAAGAGAAGAGGGAGAAGGAAATATATAAGAGGAGGAGAGAGTGGCGGAAGGAAATAAAAAGAGAAGAGGGAGAGGGAAAGATATAAGAGTAAAAGGGGGTGGAAGAAAGAAATAAAAAGAGAAGAGAGAGGGGGAAAGAAAAAGAGAAGTGGAGAAAACTGTGGTGGGAAAATAAAGAGTTGAGAGAAAAGAGGAGAAAATGTAAAGATATCAGGGTTGAAAATGAGAAAGGGATTTTGTGCAACCATTACTCATATTTATTCTGAGCCTTTTGTTCATTTTTTTTTATTTCCCTTGTTTACCCATGCTGCTTCTTTGCGAAAACTAAGAGGCCCATCAACTTTGTGAGATTGAGCTTGGAGGTCATTTGAGGTCACCAAAGGTTATTTCTTGGTTATTTCTAGCCAATTTTCGGAATTGTTGGCCACAAATCTGCACCAAGCATACTGAATCTTCTGACAGCGAAGATCACATTCTTCTCAAGTCATTTGTGGTCACCTCAGACCATTTCTGGTCACTTTAAAACAATTTTCCAAGTTTTGGGCCACAATATAGCACTTGTGAAACTGAAATTGGGCATAGAGGTACAGCTTTCCATAGTGAAGGTCAATATGCTATGTGGAGTTAACCTCTGAGGTTATTTCTGATTATTTTCAACAAATTGTGCCAGAATTTTGCACCAAAGATGCTGATATCAAGTCTATGATTATATCTTCTCACTCCAAAGGTTGTAAGTTAAGCAAGGTTAACCTCTAGACACACCAGAGGTCAACTGATCATTTCAACTCAATTCTCCAAATTTTGGATAATAATTTAGAACTTGGTCAAAGGCAATGCAATATTGACTTAAAATTCATTTAAAGTCACTTGAACTCAAGTTTCATCATTTCTGGCCAATTTTCCAAGTTGTTAGCCATGATTTTGCACCTATGATATTTTTTAGTGAAATTTGTAAGTTGTTGGCTGCAATACTGTGTATAAGGTGCAGAAATTTTACATTAGAAGTAGATCTTTACACAGCAGGTAATGAGAATTTAGAGGTTACTTGATGTCATCTGAGGTCATTTCTGTAAATTGTATCAACGCACAAGGACAATCTCTTACAATCATTGGCCTTCACCCTTGTTCCCCGGCTTTTGCCATTTACAGCTATCTAATTGTTGTTCCAGGGTTGGATCCCCAATCAATCTTAATGGTGGCACCCAATAGAGGAAGAACACCTATTTAGTGTATTTAGAAGCCCTGTCAAACTAAATGACATCATTTGTTTTTTTGTGCATCAGAATATTTTTTCGTGTGTACATATTATAAATAAATGTATTCGGTTGTGTTGTGTAGGAGAAATATTCTAAGGAACATATTTTTCCCAATTAGGCTATATTCTGAACTATCTTTCCCTGCAAAAATTGGCTGGAAATGCCAAAGAAATGATCTCTGTGACTTTAAATGACCTACTCAGTCAACTTTACATTTCAAGTTGATTTCTTCCCAGTCTAAAGAATATCAGGTTGATGGTCCTTAATCAAACAAAAGGCTCAAATATCAGTATATATATATATATATATATATATATATATATATATATATATATATATATATATATATATATATATATATATATATATATATATATATATATATATATCATTATTATTTTTGAGGGATTGGTTATTTATGCATAAAGAGTGCTCAATATCAGGGATAGAACATATGTAAATAGGTGTACATAGAAAATTTAATTCCTTATGGAGATGGTCTGATGATTGCACCACTGGCATGAAATTCAGAGTCGCTGCGAAAAACTGAATTTTCTATGTATACTTATTTATATATATATATTTATAAATGTATTTATTGTCAGGTTACTCCTTAGAAGGTGCAGCAGATCTTTACAGTCAGCTTGGGCATCTGTATAAATAGTATATATGATATACATGTCTGCACAGACAGCCATGATTATTTTGTTGATACTTTCTAATACTTATTTGTTTTTATTTCTAGTACTTTTCTTGCATTTGTGTAACATATTTTCTCTCTTTTGTGTAACATTGATTCATTGCTTTGAGTCACATTTTTTTGTGACTTACTTTCTCTTTTTCTTTCTGTCCTTTCTTTCTTTTCCTCAATATTTCTCTCCTTCTTTTCTTTCTTTCCACACCCCTTCTAGTCTCCTATCTTTCTTTCTTTTTAATTCCTCCCTTCTCTTTCTTATCTAGATTTTCATTTCACTGTTTCTTTCTTCTTTTCTGTTCATATTTTCGATCCACCATATTTCTTTTTCCATTCTGTCAAAATTGCACGGCACCAACACAGATAATATTTCTATTCAATTCCACGTCTGGCAATTTACCAAAAGCTATTTGGAGAAAATTGCAACTCTTCTTTTTCTCAAAGAACCAACTGAATCATGACTCATGACAACCAATGGCAAATATGAACCGTATCTTTGTTACATCTGAATTTTATTGATCGTATTAACATGCATCCTCAATAAGGCAAATATAAGACAAGGTTGGCTTTGATGTAGGTTCTCCACATGTATGCATATGAGCAGAAGCAAAAATTGCCCAGTCTCCATGGCCAGTACTGCAAAGGCATCAGTGTAACCCATGATCTTCCCCTTTTACTGCAATGAGGAGGTACTGTCTACAGTTGGAATCTCTGGGAACAAGGTATGCTCATATATCCTGTCTTGTCCAAAGACTAGACAAAGATGATGCTAATCTTATTGATGTTAATATGTTAGAGCAATCAACTAACTGATGAGAATCTAAGACTCTATCTAAACGACTGAATTGGTGCTATTTACTAACACACCTTCACCAATTAGAAGAAAAAACTCAAAGCCAATGGAATTGTTGATTCCAGTGTACCAGAAATATGATAATGTTTTTATTGAATTCCTTTAAGTAAGTGGAAGTAGATTACCTTGGAACAATGTTAAATAACCTGAAGGAATTTGAAGAAAGGAATTAATAAAAAATTATGGTATATATATATATATATATATATATATATATATATAAATATATATATATATATATATATATATATATATATATATATATATATATATATATATATATATATATATGATGGCTTTGGCTCTGTGAATGAATTTATATGTATATATGTTCTGCCAAATTGCTGAAATTACCGAACAGGTGAAATTTACATATTTTTTCGTAAAAAAGTTTGAATTCACAAGCTTTTGATTGTAAGAAAATTGTTGTTTTATATCCTTGTTTTGATCAAATTTTGATTAAATGAACTTTTGATCAAATCAAAACTGAATATTTATAAAAAAAAGTTGAAATTTTACCCATGGGCAATTTCACCGTCTTGGTGCTACATATATATATATATATATATATATATAGAACCTTCTATGCACCACTTTGCCTACATTTTTTCATGGGTACCAGTTTGATAGACAGGGTTAACTGAACGAGAGCCAAAAACACGGTTTGGCTATGTTTAATTAAACTGTTTCCATGGCAACCGCACACTTCTGACAATAGTTACATGTAGGTGTTAATTCCTTTATATCACAGTCAATTTTGGTGTTAAAAGTGGAGACATTGTTCTCCATTCCCAAGTATTTTCATGCTAATTAGCTCATTTGCATACTCATGAATATTAAAAAGCTCTTTCAAACCTCAGTAATGACGTCATAAGTCATAAGCCATACCCTTCACTGCTGGAAGAGGGCCAGAATTTAGGGATAAGGAAAGAGAAAATTCAACATCTTCATCAGAATACATTATAGAACAACAAATAATACCTTTGCATTAAAGTATTCTCTAAACGTTATGCAAATCAACTCTATACAATATGAATCTATTGCATTTGGAGCAGTACAAGTATGAGTTTTAAAACTACATCTTGTTTCAACTAATTATTCGTGCAGAATTTTGCCAAAAAGAGACCCAAAATGAATGCATTTTTTTTGATAGGATGTTTTCTAATCATTCCACGCATCAGTAATATAGAAGACTTTAATTTCCAAACATTGAGTGATTATTTTCCCAAGAGAGGTGAAATTTCCACTTAGAGCTGAGTTTCATGACCTTTTGACCCCCAATGACCTAATTAGCATATCAATTTGCATAACAACTATTTTTATTTACAGAGTACTTGAATGCAAAAATTTGATCAACAAGTACATGTCATGCAACAATTTGCAGTGATTTTAGAAAGTAAGTGAATTTTATCAGGAATTCAGAGAAGAATTTAGAAATATGTTGAATCAATAAACTGATTAATCTACATAAAATATCAATTATCAATTATATAGGGAATCCACAACAGGACACCATGGATTTCTTGATTCAGATATCTTAAAAAAGTTTTCTTATAAAGATGTGTGTATGTAAATATATAACCCTGTACATATGTATATGAGTATGCATATATATTTTTATGCTTGTATATACAGGGATATGACCTAGGTAGATATACACTAATACTTTACTCAGATTCGACATTTAGTTAATACATATTCATTAACAATTACTCAGTTTAACCTGAAAACCCAAAAGAGAAATAATCATGCACTTACTTCACAATGCCTCATACTCCAGGAACAAATTTTCAAATTTTGAAAGTAGGAATATTGTTGCTTAATTTGAAGTTTGATCAAGCCAGCATCAAAGAGAATCAAAATTGAAAATTCCACCATGATTGTACAGTTGTGCATTAACAAAAGAAAGGAAACCACTGTCATTCAAGTCAATCTGAGCAATCAGAAAAGTATTCTCTTGCAATAAGGTAGGAAGTTGAAAAAAGATTGTATCATAATAGAGTTTGTCCAAATCAGCTCAAGCATAGTAGTTAGCAATCTTCATCATATGGGTTTTTTTTAATGAAAGAGCAGCCTGAAGAAAGCCATTTCTTAAACCAGATATCATCAGCAGAAAAGTAGCAAGGAATCAAGATGGTAGAAAAACCATTGAAGTTTGCACATTCTATAGTGTTTTCAAGTGCCTCGTCGTTTGTTCAATTATCGAATAGCAGACTAGTATGGATCTGGAAATTGTTTGTCTCACCAACCATATTGATTGAATCACCTGCAGCGCATGATAAAACATGACAGATTTCGCTTATGGTTTGGGGAGGAATTTGTTGCATTGCTTGAGACAAACATCTTATTTTTCAAGTTAGAAATGAAACCATCTCAACTGCTGAAGTTGATCGTGGGTGGAAACAATTTCAGATCGATATTTACAAACATTCAGAGAAAACATGGAAAGGCGAATGATAATAGCAAAGATGACGATATCAGCCAAAATAATTACGCAGGCGTCTCCGTGTAATGATCGTTCACAGATCACAGGGCATGATATCTACTTTAAAATTTTACTAATTACTGAGTTACCTCCCTTACTACAGTAATTTTTTTTCAACACGCACACACACACACACACACACACACACACACACACACACACACATACAAGAACACACTCACACACACGCACACATTTCATTATACACTCTCTTAATGGTCTGGTTTCTTCTAAAAATACTTGAAAAGTTAATGATTCTAAAAAATATAGTGAATATGAGAATAGATACAAATATTTCCTCAAATGTATATGAAAATAATGTGAAATGAAAGGGATTAAAAAAGTCAATACTTGAAGCATTAAAGAAATTCGAGTACAAACAAAACACACTCACCACTTTTCAGCTAAACCTGGAACATGGTTTCATATCTGTTATATCTATGAAAATAATTAATTTAAACAGTCACAAAACGACCTTGGATATTAACAAAAATATTCTCCTTAGAATAAATCATTTGATAAAAACGATGGCGAAACTAAAAAGAAGTCAAGATTAAAACTTAATTGTAACTTTCAATACGGTGTCGGAGATTCATTCGAGAAAAAAAAAACTATTGAAAAGATTATTTATGACACTTTTGGACGGCATCACAGATTCAGTTGATTTTCTACCTCCGTGTGGAACTAATTGCAAATATTCTCTTCTTTATATAAATTACATGAAATAATTGAGGTATATAGAAAAAGATATTTTTTGTCAACTTTTCCCTAATCACCAGAAATATTTATTATGTTAGTGAAGAAAACTACTACAGCTAAACAGGGAAGTAACGGTAAAGTCAGTGGGAAGTCATAGGAAGAACTAAAATTGGGCCTAACTAGAGCGGTTTCAAATGCGGTCAGCGCTAAAATTACTGTTCAATTTTTCCGCGCGTACAACTAGAATTTGCTGTGTCATGATATGTGATATGTAATCATTAAAATGAAAGTTTGGAGGTGTTTCATAAATCCTACACGTGATATCACGTTACATATACAACGAATCATTATTTTTTATATAAAAAATTAGAAGATTTGGAAGCAAATAGGATTGGACCTTGTCAAGGATGATTATAGGTGAAACAGCCTTTTGATGCTACTGTCTGTGGATTTAAGTTACTACAAAATGTTCTATTCATGTAAATTCTTAGCATCATTACTCATTCATCCAAGCATTTTCCTTGGCTTCCCATGACCGTAATTAAATAGCTTAATTGTGTATTCCATCATGAGAGAACGATTTCGGTTTTAATTTGATGAATTCTTCAAAGAATTTTTCGATATCTTGAACTTGATGGAAGCGTTGATAAGATAAAAAGGGTTGTAAGAAGCGAACAAGTGATAACCCGAAGCTGATAGGTCTGAAGAATATACGGCATTCGTTGCGCAGAAAAGGGTTGTTTTTTGGTCCCAGTTCGCCATTCTAACAAACCAATTGTTAACCGAAGCGTCGAATCATACCAAACACGGAGAAAAACTTTTTATCCCTGTAAATTCTGTTTACACTGAGTTTCTGAAGGGAGCCCTGACTCTAGCCAAGAATTTTTCCGTTTTGGGTTCTCAAAATAAATCCATTTTCATCGCCAATCTCGTAAATGGAAGGGACCTGACTGCCTTGAAAATTTGCATTCAAATATTTGGTTTCTACCTGGACTTGAACACTGACTTTTACCGCCGATAGGAAATGCATAGCTATCTAACCCATCAAGCAGATTCCTGAGTCTAACGAAATCTGGCATAAGGTCACAATCGTAGGGCGTCCATTGAGAACTAGACTCATTACACAGTAAGGCTAGGTAGTTAACCAGTACGCCACAACGAGGCTCTGAGGTATACACGTATTACTTATGAAATGCATAAATCTACATATGATATGCATCCGCTAAGCAGATGTGCATTCAAACAATACGTCGTCATAAACTTATCTTTTCGTCCATTTTAAATGCACATATGTAAGTATAAGTATCTACACGTGTTTTATAGAATAGCTACTTCAATAAATGAAGGCTTTAAATACGTAATGCATTTGCAAGGACTAAACATGCACTATACGTTCCCTAAAATCGTACAGTAAATATAACGGAGAGATAATAAAAAATATCATTTGACTATGCTGTTGTCTAGTCAACTTGATATCCTTATCATTAACCTTTTATGATAATAAACTGATTTATATCTGATATAAGCATCTGTTAGATTGGAATCAATGCATAATCATTAAACTGTTAGATAATTGCATTAACCATCTGACGCTTTAAAGACATGAAGAACTGGAAAAACACTCAGAGAGTGCCTACCCCTACCGAAGTCATTATCAGGGGATCCATCCAAGATTTAATCAGTTCTTCCATAGCCCACAGCTCACTGCCCGCAAAATATAATTGAAATCCGTTGGTAACTTTAGGAGATATCGTGTGGCCAAACATTAAATTTTGGCGATATTGTGTGGTTTGGACGTAAAACTATGATATAGAGGGTAATTGTACATAGATCTACACAAAACTTTCATCACTTCACCCGAAGCCTGTTGCCGACCCTTCCACAAAATGTCATTGAATTTCATGGATATCTTTTGAGATATCGAGTAGTCAGTATTGAACGTATACATTATTGTAATTGAGGAAAAAATTGAAAAATATCATTATCATCAATCTTTTATCGTTATCGTTGAACCTAGATATTCCCCAGGATTTGCCACGTCTCTCTATCGTGGGCATCGCGGTGCTAATATTTTCAGAACCTGTCCAGATCGTCTCGCCATCTCATATTCTGCAGGCTTCGGTTCCGCCTTTGGTCTCTTGGGATCCATGTTTTGAGTCGTGATGTCCAACGGTTGTCTGTTGTTCTTGCAACATGACCTACCCATTGCCATTTTGAGTTTCCTCATGGTTTCTATGGTGTCTCAGACTCCTGTTTTCCTCATAATATACTGTGCCCTCTTGTGGTCTCTCCATTAGATATTGAGTTTGATTCTCTAGTGTGCATGTTGTATGGTTCTCTGTTTGCAAGGTAAGTCTCTTGGTTAGGTTCCATGTTTCAGCTCCACTGGTGACTATCGGGGAGGATACATTGGTTGTATACTCTTCTTTTTAGGATTATTGGGATTTTCTTATTCTTGAAAAAATTCATCTCCCCCTTTTTGCTTCATTGTCCAGCTTTACAGAAAATTTAATTGAAATCCATTCGGTACTTACGAAGATATCGTGTAAGCAGAATGAAATCTTGATGATATCATGTGGTTTCGGTATATGATTATGATGGTAATTTTGAATGTGTAAGATCCAAAATTTAATCAGTTTCTCTGTAGTCTATTGTCACCACTTCCACATAGTATGATTGTTATTAATTGATAACTCTTGGAGCTATTTTGTGGATAAGAAAAAAATTGGCAATATCATATAGTTTTGACTTATGACTTCATTATGTAAGGATCCACTTCCGAATTTGCCCTATTGTCTGTCGTTTAATTTCTTACAAAGCCATTGAGAACCTTTGGAGATATCACGTGTACATTCATGATCGTATGCATTAATGTAATTGGGGAAAATGGAAAGATATCTCTTAATCACAAAAAATTCCTGGTTCCTACCCAAAATTTTGCCTCCTCTTTCCTATCCCGTAACCCACCTTTCACAAATTTCATTTAAAATAATCCAGTATGCACGAATATACAGTACCGAATACGTTTACCTTTTAAAATCTAATGAAATATATTTACACGTATAAATACATATTTACGCTCTCATCTCGTTTTCGCTCACATAGATGAGAAATCCTCTGCTTTCCTCAAATCAGTCTAATAACGTGTTTTTCTTTTATTTATGTTATGACGAGTTTCAAATTTCTGTGAAGTAGGCACACGTACTTTCATTATATTCAAACATTTCCACATTAAAACAGGTCAAAGAAGCGCATAAGCGTTTAAAAAATATTACACAATTTTGCCAACCAATCCATTTAACTTTCCGCCAATAAACGATTGTTTCCTTATACCCTCGTATCATTTGCCTTTTGAAGAATTCTAGAAAATGGATGATGTGTCAGGAATAAAATTTCCATGATTCAAAACAAAAATTTCGATATTGTCATTCATTTCATTATATATATGTAATTATCAATTGCGTTATATTACGGAGAAACTCGTTTGAGATGATTCTCCGTCATTACACAATTAATGTATCACTCGCCCTTGACAACGTTAATAGAATAAACAGTCGAATAAAATGGAGCTGAACCTGCCACCGAAAGGGTTGCTGCTTCAACATTGCGAGGCTCTTACCATTGAGCTAAACAGCTGTCAGCAATACAAATGCCCAGATAACTGCTTTTACCCGCGGCCGTTTAGCTCAATAAGAGCATCGTTACGTTGAAGCGGCTACCTTAACTGTGGCAGGTTCCCCTGCGTGGAACAATTGTGCTCTTACAGGCCATTATTACTATAGTGAGTTCGGTTCTCACTAGGCATTCCATACTTGTGGTTTGAGCCTTGATAAGCTAAGCCAAATAAATATGTATTTTACTTTGGTACATTGTGTGTCTTACGCTGAATCCATTAAATTGCTCGATTAGCGAAATTCACTTGTTGTTTGTTTGAAAAAGTTTGATTTCACTTTGATTATACAGATTTTGGATCGTGAAAATGATTGTTTTCTATCAATGTTTTGATTCAATAACTTTTGGTCAAATTCAAACTACGTATTTATGGTTTGGAAGAAAAGTTGAAACAACCTGTTTCCTCATTTTTTGTAAAAAAAATTTGGTTTCACAAACTTTTGATCGTAAAAAATAGTTGGTTTATATTCTTGTTTTGATCGAATCAAAACTACGTACTTATCTATTCTTTGCTGGAATGTTCTGATTTTGCCAATTAAGCACTTTCACCGATTCGGCGTCATATACCTTCATATATATTTGAGAAGAGATAACTTATTTTTTTGTTGTTGTTGCTAAGGTGTTCCTGTCTTTGATGTAATCGATTTAATCTTTTTTAAAATTTTATTCGACTAAATCAATTTACAATGCAACAGAAAATATTTTTTATCAACTGTTGTATCAATCAATACGATATAGGAGAGATCGATAAAACGTCCTGCATTGAAAAGAGACCAAGAAATGTTTTGATCTAAATTTTCCAAGCTTCTAACGATATAAAGGGTGAGAGAAAAAAAGCTTTGGACCTTTGATGTTTGAGAATGACTGATTGTGTGTGTTCAATCCTAGGAGCCAACAAATTTTATTTTATTTTTGTACTTGTTGAGTTTTTACGCCAGTGGTATCTGGTAACTCACGGTGAAGACCAAGTGACAACAGCTCGGTTTCGTTGCTGATTTTAGCAATGATACAATCGTGATCTCGACTATGGCTAAATAGCTGGATACAATGAGCTATTCATCCTTGATTGGCAACCTGTCTAGGAGATGAATAACCCTGAATTCAAACCGGAAAAGTCCAACCTCTCGGGCAGCGCCGTGAGAAGCTAGCAACATGTTCCCTGGATGTATGGTTTTTGGAACTCTAGTAAACTGGAAGTGGATTATGATAAGTTGCTCAAGTAACGTAAACGATATAAAAACAAAATAGGGTCATCGCTGTCAGTACCTCCCCGCGAAACCCCAAGTAGATAGTGGAGGAAACAAAGAAGGACTTCACAGGACCTGCCAGGTGCTTCTTTCCTTGTTTAGGGCAATCAGATCCGATCTTCTTGCTTAAATGGGGAGGTCAGTGTAGATCTCAAATTCTGAGAGTACCTTAGTTTTGTTTTCTATGACAGTCTTCGGTTTGTGGTGATACCAGTTGTCTACAGACGCTCGACACCAAGGCTTGCACAATAGTATGATTGTCTCTACATTGTCATACCTAGTTTTGTATTCCTTTTGAGCCTGGTTCTCTTTGTTTCCACACTATCTGATGGGAATCAGGTGACAGCAAGTCCCTTCAGTACTCCAGCACTCGTACCAGTATTCTTGCTCATTTCTTTTTTATTTACGATGTCATCCGAATATCCTAGATATCCAATCTTTTTCTCCTCTTGCAACGTCCAGATATTCTTCCAGCTTTTCATGCTCTTTCAATCTTCACTTGATGTTTAGCTGGAACGGTTACTAACTTTTCTCTTCTTGTTTACAATGGATACATTCGGTCTTCTAGACCGAAAGGAGAGATCAGTTAGAATTCCGAAGGACCTTGCTTTTACTTTTTTGATTTCTAGTAAATCTTCTATTTTGTGCATATACCATTGGTTTACGCATTCAAATCACAGCGTTTGCTCAATTCTTCATGGATCACATCTCCTACGCGGCTGGATCTATTTTTGTATTCCTTCTAGGCTAATTTGATACATTTACTTATAAACTAATCGACGGTCTCATCTTTATCTCTGCATCGTCAGCATTTACTTTTCGGTCGTGTCCCGTCTATTCAAGCCTTAACATATAAACCTATAAAATTGTTCAGGGCTGCTGTTAGAACGAATTAAGTATCACGTTTCTCTTTCCGAATGTTTTCTTCACAACCATGTCCATATAATCCATTTGGAATTCCTTTTGTTTGTTTCTTAAAATGTCCATGGAGTTTCTTGTTTCTTTTGGCTTCTCGTTTTCAAGTTTTACGACCCAATCCGCTGTAGTCCTCCCTCTGCAGCAACTTTTGGCTGTCATGATTATTCTTTCAATCCTCTGCTTTGTGTAGCCCCTTTAATAGCCGAGTCGACACAATCCTCGGCGCTAACAAGTCTTCTATCTTCCTCTTCCTTTTTCACATGGAGTCTATTAAAATCATCCGTAAGATGTATGGCTTTAACTCAGTTTTTCTCAACGGAGACGATATCGCCCTGAGGTGGGGGGGGGGTGAAAGTTGAGCTGAGGAGACAATAGATTATGACTGACAAATCCATTCTCCTAAAATAAGTGATTTTTTGTTTCATGGAGATGAAGTCAACAAATTAGAGAAAGATGCTCTCACTTGGTGAATTACGGAATGTTTATATATATATATATATATATATATATATATATATATATATATATATATATATATATATATATATATATATATATATATATATATAATCTGCCACCGATAGGGTAGCCGCTTCAATTGAGCGATGCTCTTACCATTGAGCTAAACAGCCACCACTAATGCAAAGGTCCAAGTTCATTTCCTGAAGCAGTCCCACTTTTTAAAAGTGTTTATCTTATCTACGTTGTCTAAATTGAGTGATATATTAACTGTGTAATGACGGGAGATCACTTCAAATTGGTTTCAAACCATTTTCCCAATATATATATATATATAAGCATGCGAAGAGACATAAGAATGAAACTCATAAATATCAATCCAAATACTGAGTATAGAAAGGATCACGCACAGGTGTCACAATTGCTTTCAAAATGACCCAAAAGAGGCGATTGGAAAAATAGGTTGAGAAACCCTGCTTTGTGATCGAATTCCTTATTCTCTAACCCACCTTTTTCAGTTCTTCTCTTGTCATGTTTCTGCTGTTGTGTCAAGTTTCCAGATTTTTTTCTATCTTCTTTTGAGGTATTCACTCGACTTTTTCTTTCATTTCATTCTGTTTCATTGAATCTGCTTCAAGTATTTCTATATATTTGTAGTTTGTTTTCCGTTCAGCGTTCTGGTGATTTCCTAGTTGGGTAGTTCAGTTCCCTCTGTTGATCATTTGAATTAATTCTAATCTTATAAGGATGGACGTGAAAAAATCGCTACCCAAACAATTATTCATTTACGTACGCTGATACCAATGATGGAGCCTGGAAGAAACAAACAGATAATTGTTCAGAAATGTTTTAAAGCTAAATTACAACCATTGTTGTTTCCAGTTTACTCATCTTTTATTTCCAATGTTTTTCAAGAATTGGTTCATGTGTTTTGTAAGTCATCTGTGCAATTCCTTTACTTTTTACGTAAAACGCAAAAGCTGTATTTTAATTTCTTTCTTTCTCTTTTCCTTTCTTTCTCCTGCAAAGCAGGCTGTCATTGTTACACGTTCAGTTAACTAAGATTTTACAAATACCTGTCATCGTTCTCTCATCTTTCGCCTTGACAGCTTTCTTTTCTTCGTTTTTTGATATATTCCATTTCTTTATATTTTCTTATCATTTTGTTGTTTTCTCCTGTCTTCCTCTCTTTCTTTTTCTTTCTTTCTAAAGAAGAAGAACCGTTCTTGTTTCCTTTTCTTTCGTTTTTATATTTTCCTTATGTATCTTATCTTTTCCTTTCCTTTGCATTTAAAAAAAATCTTTCTTTTTTAGTTTTTCATTCTCTTTCTTTTCTCTCTCTCTTTCTTTTTTTTTGGGGGGGGGGGGGCTGGTCTCACAAATATAACGTCCCTTTCCTTTTATTCTCCCTTCCCACATCTTCGACCCCTGTCTTCAGATTTTCTGTTTTCGTCATTCCATCAAATCTTCGCACTTACAAACACGGTTTTCTGAGATCACCAGGGTTATTGTGTCTAAGAACCCACATGGTTTGCCAAGAAAGAGGCACTTAGAAGTCGTCTTGAAAGCCTATTAGCATCAGAACACGCTTCAGACGGAAACAATCTCGTAATCCTCTCTCGTTGATCGCCTGCTTCTTGACTTATGGACCGTTGCTCACGCAATCAATCGCACGCATGAAGCAGACGATACTATGACGTTTCACCCTTTACTTTATTCTCGAAAAAAAAAACAAAAACAAAAAAAAAACGTCTGCTTAGTCACTCAAAGGAAACCTTCACGTGACCAACTTCTTTCCGTAGTATGCCGAGTTAGAGGTGATAAATTAAAAATCGGAAAAGGGGTTGGTCAATGAATGGTACTTCTTTCACCTTTTGTCGGGCAGTGGTCACTAAATAAGTCTTAACTTAAAAAAACAAAGCCCCCCCCCAAAAAAAAAGCGTGAATGCTGCCGGATACAAACAAAGGTATGAATTTAACATACATTTACATAGAAAATTGAATCACCGCTGAAAAAACGGGGGGGGGGGGGAAAGAATAATAAAAAAAAACGAAATTTTTTCCAGACATAAGGAGTAAATGTCAAAATTTTCAGCCATCGAGTTCCGTTGGTGCAGACAGTACGCTTGATACATATATACATACAGCCAGACCAACTTAAAAACTGAAGAAACCTATGTTGACGGTTTTGGTGACAGTTTGATGGACGGTTTCTAAATAGTAGACCACTTCATCAACCTAGGACAACGAATGAGACCTGCAAAAGAAGAAGAAATCAAACGAAGAATCACACTAGGATGGCAAGCCTTTGGCAGAGGAAGCTCAACCTTCAAAAATAATAAGATCCCATTAATCCTAAAGAGAAGGGTGTAATAACCAATGCATCCTCCCGATAGTCACTTATGGAGCCGAAACATGGAACCTAACCAAGAGACAGACCCGCAAATTGAGAACCATGCAATGTGCACATGAAAGAATAATGCTGGTCCTCACATGGAGAGACTGCAGGGCAGCACAGTACATCTGAGAAAAGACAAGAGTAAGGGACATCATAGAATCCATTAAAAAGCTCAAATGGCGGTGGGCTGGCCATGTTGCAAGAATGACAGACAACCAATGGACATTACGACTCACGACATGGATCCCCCGAGATCACATGCGCAACCGAGGCCGGCAGAATATTCGATGGAGAGACGAGCTAGACAAGTTCAGGAAGTACTGGCTCCGCGACGCCTATGATAGAGAAGTGTGGCAAATCCTGGGGAAGGTCTATGTCCAACGATGGACGTTAAAAGACTGATGATGATGATGAAATATGAAACAAAAGGATTACTCTGACCTTAAACAGAGATCATTTTCTTAATAATCCTATTGTGACTCGTCAACAGTGGTTTCTAGTGAAAGCTTGAACGATGAAATATACAATTTTGTTCAATTGAATTCTATGCACGTTTTTTTTATTAGAACAAAGATGGTGAACCTTTTCAAAACCCGGTTTGTTTCAATCATTATGGCAGCATGTTAATGATTTATGATTGTACATATTGTAGATGTAATAGCCCTATTCTGTTGGCTGTACTTTTCTTGACTCCTGACCTCATTCTATCTCGATTTTCTATGCATTTCTCTATTGGAATATTGATAAGATCATTAGCAATGCAATTACATTTAAATATAAAAACTCTATTCTATAAGTAACATTTGTATCAATTTTTCCACTGACAATCCCATTCTTCCCAATTTTCAATGGCAAAATCATCAACTATTCCATTACATTTACATATAATGAACCTGTACTGTCAGTAACGCTTGCATTAATTCATGACCACCAATAATTACTTTCTTTCTGATTTTTCTATGCATTTCTACTGTAAAAAATCATTAGCGATGCATTCAAATTTACATGATAGCCCTATTCTATTCAGAAGACCTGTATTAATTTATGACCACTGACAATTGCAGACCTCACTAACTTCCATCTAATAAGGTACCTTAGAAACATTAAGACAATTCGTAGATCGTAGTGAAAGCAATGATTGTTGTGGAACGCGGGGAGAACAAAATTAATCGAAATGACGTTTATAGGATATCGTTTTTTCCTAGTCTTTAGTCTCAATTATTTTTCTGACAGGATATTGTGTTTTCGTTCATTTTTTTTCTGGGCGTTTTTGCTTCCCTTACGCGTAACGAATTATCTTTTAGAGGCTCCCATTCTTTAACTTGAGAGCTTCAATTAGATATCACCTGCCCCTATACAATAAAGTCATTCATATCGCCAATTTCTTAAGGACGACGTACAAAATTACAAATTCACATCCCATCTGGTTTTCAACACAAAGGGAAATTTTGAATGAAAGAAATACGGCGAAGCGGAAAAATACGAGTAGGTTTCGTCCGCAGCGACATGAGACTGACTCTCTTCTGCCTTCGGGCAAGAGACCAAAAAGAAATTATAGTCAAGAGATCGGTAATCCTTTTCCCAGTTCAACGCACAAGAATTAGAGAAATCCCTAATGTCTGCAGCTATGAGATTTTTTGCAAAAGCTCACGTTAATAAATGACCTTGTTTCACCTTTTGCACTAAATAGCAATGCAAAATATATAGAGAGTTCCATTTCCTGATTGACACACACACATTATATGTATATATTTAAGAAATGGACATTATAGTCCAACAGAATGAATTATAAATTGCGTTATATCATACAGAAACCTATTTCCCGTCTTTACACGTTTATACATCATTCAATTAAAAAAGGAACGTAAATGGAATAAACGAATGAAGAAAAATTGGACTGCTGCAGGAATCGAACCTGCCACCGATAAGTTGTCCCTTCGATGTAACGACGCACTCACCATTGTGCTAAACAATCTTTTTCGTCACTTGATTATAATTCAATATTCACCAAAATCCTAACGAAGCATTTCGATGGTCTTGGTAGAAGATTTACTAAGCTTCACGCAAAATTTGATGTCTACACCGTCAGAAAACATTGCATAAAATGAGAACGCAAATGTATTGCACGAAGTCCGTCGGCAGACTGATTTTATGGACTGGGTAAGAATAAACGTTAGTTGTGCAACTGCACAATGACAGAATGTAGTGATCAGGAACTTTCCGATACCTACCTGCATCTGCACACACACACACACAAAGAAATATAACTTGGCAACCAATCAGAGGGGACCTTACTGCGTGAACCATCTTCTAGGGGGTTTCTCAGTCAGCTATGAGACGCCACTGACCGAGCAAATCATTATATTTAAAGTTATAGACAATGTAATAATTTTGCTTTCGGGTATTATCTCACGTTAAGTTCATGCTGCCACACGGGACATGGATATGCCAGGTTACCTAATAGGAAGTGACTGTATATGAGTGTGAGAATGACTTTGAATTAGGTAGTATTACCTTTCTTGTTTGCTGCAGTGTCATAGAAATTGAATAATGGGTGCTCGTGTGACAATCCTTCATTAAAACATATTTGGGTAAAGGCTACAGACTAGGAAACAGGTACGTTTGTGTCGAAATTCGGTTTTCTTGTTTGTGACCTTTTAGCAAATATGTGTGTTCACGTGCGTTTATTTGTCGATAGATTATAGAAAGCAATAGAGAAAATCTCTCCCGATCTAAATGCTGACAGTTTTGTTTCAGTGTGAACGAAACGATTATATACAGGCAATATTGATTATTTCTGCTCTTATTTCATTCAAACTAACAATCTATCTAGGAACCAAATTTTTACAAATCTCTTTTTTTTTTTAGCCCTAAGTTATTAGAATATTTGATTTCAATGACCAAGTTTAAGGCGTTGTCCGTGTAAGATGAGCTCTCGGGATACGGGATTCGAGTTTAAATCTCGTCGGAAATTATTTCCCTGGGTTTCGATTTCACGTTGCTTACTTCAATGGTCGGTGAGTTTTCAACCCAGAATGCTGTGATAAAAAGTAACAATAACATGGAGAAAAACTGGTCAAAATTAGATAACCCCGTTTTCTTACTGTCTACTCCGGAGGTTGCGTAAGTAAAACGAAAAAAAAAAAAAAAAGAAAAAAGGCAATAATCAGGACTTCACGACCGTCTTTGATGTCTTCCAAATAAACGCTGACATCTAGAAAGCCCAGCCTTAAACTCAAGTTCTGCTGACGATCAACCATGTCAGTGGCTTTATGGCGACCAAGAGTCACATAGCTAGCAAGTGGTTGAGCAGGTTAGGCCTAGAATGTAATAAGGAGTCGGGGACTAAACCGGCCATTGTTCAGGTAAAGGAAGGATCAGTGCCTGGGAGCAGGTTGCGTCCAGAGGTAGTGGTGGTATCCAGCTGCCTGTGTTGTCTCAGCTGAAACGAAGACACAAGGGTTGGGGGTTGAGTATGGGGTTGGATCGGTGTGGGTTGAAAATTGTTGTCTGCGGGTAAAGTGGCGAGGGTGATTTTTTAGTGGTGTGGAGGAGGATGTTACTCGAGTTGGACGTGGAGCGCAAAATGGTGTTTCGTCTCTTATACTTGAAATTGGAACCGACAAAACTGTTTCGAGATCTGTTTACCGTCCATTGGTGTAATTTCTTTCAAATGATCTCTTGTGAAAGGCATGAACACCAATTTTAATTTATTTGATTATTCTTCCAGGAAGGGCATTTTTTATGAAATTAAAAATGTTTTATAAGGATGCTCTGAAAAAGAGTAAAATTCAATAGTAAATTGAAATTACACTGAAAACAAAAGGAAAAAAAAAAAACAAAACAGAAACAGGAAAGTTACTGAAGTTGATTGATAAACATTTCTCAAGAAATTGCCCTTTAAACAAAATATTCAATAGAAATACCATGAAGATTAGTTACAGTAGCATCGACATCATCAATAATTTTTTAGCTCAAACAAATGAAAAAAAATGTAATTGTAGAAACAAAGATACATGTCCCCGAGGCAATCATTGTATTACTGGAAACTGCATATACCTAACCACGATATTCACAACTGAAAAGCCAAATAAGATCTTTCCTACAAAAAAAAAAAAATATGATGTAGCACTTTCAAAATTCTTTTGGAATAAAAAACACAACAAAAAGGACTTAATCCCATCGTAAAATTGGCTATCCTCATTCGAGACCTACTAATAGTTTCAGTGATAGACGCTTTTATGTCCAGAGGATGAATTAAGAATTTTAGTGTTAAAGGACAAAAAGAATCGGTTTGATCAAAGGAGTGAAATGGTCTCAAAATGCAGATATACTGAAAAAGCTCAAATCGAAACAAATTATATAGAATCTAGATATCACTAATTTCATGTATCTATTCATCTATTTATTTAATTATTTCACCTTTATAATAATATTGATAATAATGTAACACACATTTCAAATACTAGAAATAATATTTGTTAAACGAATCTTTTAATCATTTTATCAAATATCAAAATGACATAATTCTGTTCTTATTTTTTTGTAGAGTTTTATTTAATCTTAATACGGAGTTGACTTCTATTCATTGATTCTATAATATGAATTTGAATCTAAATTAAAGTTGAAATTTACCAATTCATGATATTAGCTTCATCTTCTCTAAGTGATTAAAATTCAACCTTGAGAATTTGAGAATTCGAGAATCAAGTTTTGAGCCTGACAAAATGCCCCTTCAACGGAACTAGAGGCGTTACTAATTTTTATGAGAATTTTTTTTATCATTTCAGTGATGCAATTATTTAATCATTCAAGTATAGTGATAAAATCCATTTAGGTTAATTTCAAATATTGCCTCCCCACGGAAAGTTTTAGTGTAATTAGGTTAATGCCAAATATCATTCACCACACTTGCAAAAGGATCTACCTAATTAAACATGTCTTCTGTATATATATATATATATATATATATATATATATATATATGTATATATATATATATATATATATATATATATGTATATGTATATATATATATATATATATATATATATATGTATATATATATATATATATATATATATATATATATATATATGTATATGTATATGTATATATATATATATACAGTATATGTGGTACAAATCAGGCTAGCAGTATAACATGATATAATATATCAATAATATAAAGCCACTTCTAAAATGTAATGGATTTATTTCATAGAGTGCTAGATACATACAACATTTTAATCATAGAGTTGAATTGTTTTAGAGTCCACAATATACTATCTCTCTCTCTCTCTCCCTCTCTCTCTCTCTCTCTCTCTCTCTCTCTCTCTCTCTATATATATATATATATATATATATATATATATATAGAGAGAGAGAGAGAGAGAGAGAGAGAGAGATAAAGCTAACCTACATATTTACGACATGCCAACTGTGCCGAAAGAGGCGGACCCAGTGACATATCCTTAGTTACCGCCGGAGGGCATTTGGCGAACATAGTCAGTACAGCGATTCAAAACTGCAAGAATCAACAAGTCCCCAAATGGTACATGCCTTCGTCAGAGCTGGGTGAAAAGCACAGCTGAGCTCCTTGGGTCTTCTAGCCACTGCTCGTGACTGGCAGTTCCGAGTCAACCTGAGATAGCAGCTCAAGTTTAAAGGAACATCGCAACTACTCTGCTCTGCCTAGACACGGTGTTAACATCAGTCTTCATAGTCAGTTGTATTAGTATAATTCACTGTCTCCCGGGAGAACTGAATCGGAGAAGGCAACGAGAGAAAAGGGCTAAATATGCAGCTTATTTCAGAGTGCCAGCAAAGGCTGGAAAGCCCGATGTGAACCAGTTGAATTCGGATGCCGGACTCCATTGGTCATTCACAACAGTGGACACTAAAACTCTTTGGATAGATAGGACTGCTTTGCAGTAGAGCCACCCAAAACACTCTGGAGGCTGCACGTTGGCTGTGGTTACAGGGTGGAGATCTGGGGACGAGCGCGCCACATGGACAGAAGTCTGGGTGCGAACCAGCCCCAAGCGAGGGTGTATGATGATAAGAGACCTTAAACTATCTATGACCACGGGTTCAGCAGTAAAGATTTGCTTAAGATGTACCAGACGGTGTCAAGACCTTTGAAAGTATGCTAATGATCACTTATACACTTTAAGAAATCTTTTTTGTCCAGAATTACTAATTTTTTCAACAAGAAGTAAAAAAAAATCACAATGAGCTTCTTGTCAATGGTAATGATAATGATTATGGTTTTGTTTGACAAATGAATAAACTTTTGTTACGTTCAGGGATGGAAATTGGGATAGGGGTACGTGGGAGTATGGTGTATACCTACTTTTCAATTTCCAGGTTTTTCATGTGTTCAATATCTACTAATGGAGATTTTGCCGATTTGTCAGTGTTGCAAATCTATTTCTATCATTGATTACATTTGAGCGGGTTTTTATTCTCTCTCTCCAAAAATGCAACTTCACTTTCCACCGAATAACATGTTAGTTCATTCTATGACTATAACTAGTATATGCTTTTTTTTTCAAGAATAGAAATCCAGGCTATGCCAGATAGTTATGCTTGTTTTTATACATTTGTTTTCAAACAGCTTACGTATGTTTGTTCAAATATTTTATACGTATAGTTTTGCATATTTTATTTTTTACTTTCAAATTTTGTTTTTACTTATTTATTATTTTAAAATTCATTTTTGTATATTCGTTTATTTTGATTTTTGTTGGTCTGCTGATTCACATACCCGGAATCCAAAGCGAATTACACCCACGAAACAATAACCATGGAAAGTAGGTGAAGCTCTTTGCTCGTCGTAATAACCAAGCGACAACGACTAGGTTAGCAATGACTGCTCTTATTTCCTGGCTGTCATAAATATCTCTCGTGATATGTCTCAAATACGATACGGCTCGCAGGTGCTGACCGCTGAAAAGTGACAGGGGTGATATTTGCTTTCTTTTTTCACGCTTTTGCTTGTGTTAAGAAGGTCCACTTACTAGGAACTTCCCACGATTCTTCTATTCCTTTCACCCAGTTGTTCATGTAAGAGTCGGAGACGCTGAGCTCAAGATAGTGTCAGTCGTTAAAAGTGGTTCAAAGCGCTTTTTTACCTGGCGATATACCGTCATAACAACTAGGCTGGTGTAGAACTTTTAGATGGGTAGATCTTCATTAATATAGTGATAATCATGCCTGCACCTCACAGAGGAGACAGAGGTTCGATCCCTCGCTAATGAGGGATATTCATTATTCCCCTTATTTTGCATTTCATGAGATTAAGTTAAGAAAATACTGGGAAATAGGAACATAATAAGGCAGAGGGACAGATGGGGGCGGGGAGCAGAACGAAATCGATCGGTAAAAAGAAAGAACGAGGAAATAGGAAGAGAACGTGATAGAGAGATAGGATGGGAATGATAGAGTGAAAAAGGTATGGAATGATAAAGAGAGGGGAGTAGAATCAGAGAGAGAGAGAGGGGGGAGGATTTATAGAGAGAAAAGGAATGAAATAATACAAAAGGGGAAGGAGAAGAACGAAATTGTGAAGGAGATTGTGAAGTCACTAGTTTTGCGATGAAGGATTTGGTTTGCAGTACGTATGAAATCATTGTTGACGTTAATTTTTACCAACTGACAGGCTAGTGGTTACGTCAGCGCCTGCCTGTCTTTTCTGTCAAAGAGTCATTAAAGATAATACGTGTTCAGGTGCATGTGGTGCAGCAACAGTTAGAATTGGCACATTTCCGCCTTGTAAGAGTTTGGACGATCATGGCTTGACATCCGTTGGTGATTGACGAAGGATTGAATCAGTTCGAAATGGGCACGTATCGCCCGGAAAGAATCTTGACAGTCAAGGCGGACCTTTTCAGTTAACAGCTCAAGAATCGTTGTCAAAGAGAGGCTTTTGCTTGGCAAAATCTAGAATAGGTTCACAAGAGCCAAATCTCCCTCGACGCTTGTGTCATGGCTTGCTATTGGTTTAAAAATGTGTTTTGGAACCGAGAAATACTCTGTCATTCACAAGAAAGTCTCGCGTGACTAACGTCTTTTGGCAGCATGTAGTGTTAGGTCTGATCAATCAAAAAATTGTGAAAGAGATGATCATTGGATAAGTTACTTCTTGTGCCTTCTTCCTTGCTTTTGATTTGAGATGCAGCCGACACCGAAGACAAACTCGTCACAATGCACCCCACAAAACGGATGGCAGATTAGTACTTACTAAATATACACAGAGTTAGAAGGGGGAAAACAAATAATTATATTCCTTTACAAAGATATCCTCAGTTACTGTGTGTATGTTTGTTTGTTTGTGTATGACCGCGCGCGCGCACACACACACAAACAAACATACACACACACACAAACAAACATACATACATACACACACTTACACACACACAAACATACATATACACACACACTTACACACACACAAACATACATACACACACACACACACACACACATACACACGTACGCGTGCCCGTTTTGGAACCAGCGCACAAAGGAACTTAACCTGCACACAACAAATTTCAAATTCTGGAGATGGCCTGCTGATTTCGTATTGAAAATATATTGATCCACTATGTCGTATTCAAAGGTGTCTGCGTCCTTTTATCACTGGAAAAAATTGCAAAACATAGGATTTTTGCCCAAACTGAATATTGAAAATTGGATGCGCTTATGGCAAGAATGGCCAACAACCACTGGACATGACGATTCACAAAATGGATCCCTAGAGATCAAATGCAGAACTGAGGCCAGCAGAATGTGAATTGGCGAGACTATCTGGACAGGTTCAGAAAATATCGGATCCGCGACACCCATGGTAGAGAGGTGTGGTGAATCCTGGGAAAGGTCTACGTCTGACCAACGAAGATAATGATGATGATGATGATGATGATCATCATCATCTCCTTCTCTGACCCTATTTGGTTGTAAAGAGGTATGTGTATTTTATGGTGAGAATGTGTTGTGTTGACAAAACTGATTAGAGGTAGAAAAAAATGAAAAAAAAAAGAACTCGTGTTTAGATAGATTGATGAATGCCTACGTACAATGGGGAAATTTGTCAAGATAGTCTGGAAAACTGAGAGAAAGGCACTTCATGCTAACAAAAGCTACTTTCGTGAAATTGGTCAGAGCAGCATAGTCTTGTTATTTTAGTGACTGATATTTACTCAGAAGCGTTCTGTTCCCCCCTCCCTTTCTATTGACAAGTTTTGCCTGAAATGCAATAATTTTGTTCAGTTCGATTCCCTTAACTGTCTTTCCTAAAGCATAAAACGTGACTTGCTCATAAATAAATCTTGACTTTGGGTCTCCGACTCCACACGTCTTCGAATAAGATATTCAATTCAGGAAAGTGCGTCCTAGGGCTATACTAAAGGCCATAATAATTGAATTACAAAATGTTTTGAAGATATATCATACTTCAGTTCAAATTTATGCCTCTTGGACTCGAATGGGGTTTAGAAATCTAATATATTAATACTGTAATGAGGCAAACACAGGAGAAAAAATGTATGGAAGCTTTATCCATTGGTTGGTTATTTGATTAATTAATTCAATTATATTCTTTTGATGTTTCGAGAAGATTTCCCATCCTCAGTAACATGAATGTACCTTTTAGAGGTTAAAACGTTTGGTTTCTGTAGAAAACAAAGTTAGCGCCAGATGTGTGGCTTCAAAAAGTAAAAGTCCTTAAGAAGCCATCGCTGAGTGTCTGGCTTGTTGATGGCGTGAACCTGGTGGTGAAAGTAACTACAGCAGTTGCGGAAAGTGTTAGTGATTTTTTGGTCAAAGGGATGGGTATCATAAAAAGAATTGGTTCCCATGGTGACTGGGAATCAATCTAGGTCACCGTCCAGTAAAATGCTTGCTGTTGAGATTCATACCCCTTGTCTATATAGGTTTGATTATATCTATCTATCTATCTATATATCTATATCTATATCTATCTCTCTCTCTCTCTATATATATATATGTGTGTGTGTGTGTGTGTGTGTGTGTGCGTGTGTGTGTGTGTGTGTGGGGTTATGTATGTTTAGAATTGGATATATTACCAGAAAGAAATAAGATAAACCATAAAGCAGATATACAGTGAATGAACAAGATAGGAATTTGGTCATGAATTAGTGATTTGGACCCGCAACTCGCCTGTGGTGTGTTTAGCTCAATGGTATGAGCTACACCATGTTAATGCAGTACCTTTTAGTTGCAGGTTCGATTCCTGCAGCAGCTAATTTTGTTAATTTTGTCCCGGCTAAATGACACAATACTGTGGAATAACGGGATTTCATTTCATTTATATATATGAGAGAGAGAGAGGGAGAAGAGATTAGAATAGGAACAAATTTCCCGTCACTTACGATTCTTTGCACTTTTGACCCCTTACGGGGGGTGTTCCCTTCCCTTTAAATCCATTAATGATTTTATGTTTAAACGTATAAGAAAATATGTATATGGAAGGGGAGTTTCCATTTTGGTATTATAGCTTTACTGTAATTGAATCCCCGGCTCTGATATGGTGCGGGGGGGGGGGGTGAAGGGAATAGGGTGGAGTAGAGGGAAGAAAGAAAGATAAATGGCTAATATAGGCAACAAGCCTGATGATACGTCACAGACGCTATTGGCTCCGTTCTATGCACAAAAGAGAGAAAGGGTGGAAGAAAGAAAGAAAGAGTGGATTATTAAATTGCTCCCCCCCCGCTTCTGTCCTCCTCACCCATCTTAACATCTCAGAACGATTCAATTTGCTTCCTCCTCTTGCCCTCTCTTTCTCTCCCCCTCTCTCTTTCTACCCTCTTATTAAACTACCTTTCTTTTTTGCCCATCCTTTCTTCCTTTGAAAAAGCGTTACGTTTTTAAATCGGTCGAAAAAAAGTTCAAGTTTTGTTTTGATTTAAAACACTGAATAGTTGAAAAATAAAATGATTCATTTGTTGTTGACTTGAAGTGAATTCGAGTTCTTTTCCTGGCTTTTACTTATAAATTAGTGTTCATTGTCTCAAAATATTTGTATTTCGTATTATAAAATGATTAACCTTAATGAGCCGCAGACAAGAAAGGTATTTTTCTGGTCGGCTGCTCGTGAAATGATCTGATTTACAAAGTGAACGCTTTGTTAGTTTGACAAGGGACTAGAGAGAGAGAGAGAGAGAGAGAGAGAGAGAGAGAGAGAGAGAGAGAGAGAGAGGGGGGATTAACTACTCATACGCTGAAGGAAGAGTGTGAGAGGATTTATTAATTTTTCAATAATTTTTTCAATCAATTGTCTCACGAATACGAGAATCCTACTACATACATTTACTAGCTGAAAACCACCCGATAGGTACTGTTTGTATTTAGACCTCTCCCGCATACGGACAGTATCAACGCCATAGAATGGCTTAAAGAAGCGTGTAAATTTTGGTTAAGGATGCTTGTTGTAGTGCGATGTTTAACAAGCTCACCTCGCTCCCTATTCGCAAGTGTAGTGAGTTTGATTCTCATTGGGTGTCCCACCTCGTTGGCTTTGTGTCAAACTAATCTAAACTTTATAAATGACTATTCAAAGCAGACAGCGAGGATCTCGCCGTTTGGAAGATCGGTGCAAACTATCCACCACTTCTAATTCAGCTTGGTACCAGACTAAGCTAAACGTATTAAATATCTGGCTATACAAATATTCATCCTGTTTTATCCTCTTCTTTTTTTATTGTTTCTGCTCAAATGATTTTCATTCACCCTTCCCTTTGTAATTCCATAGCTTATTTATAGCCATGACTACCTTATTCACAAATTACCGAGCCATTCTTTTACAAGTATTTATTCAATAATTTATTTGTTTCTTCCTTCATTGTTAAGGAGGAAAGTGCTTCGAAAGGCACAATTAGATCCTGTGAATAGGAGGAAAAAAAGCGGTCCTAATAAAGGATAGAAAACGGTGGAAAATATAAGAAATTAGACAATATAACTATATTTGATGGCGCATAAAACCTGCAGTCATATGAGACTATCCCTTTCAGCAGGAAATATCAAGAAAATGTGTTAGCATATTTTCGGGTAAGCATTTAATGTTATTAATGATAATATTAATTCATAGTCATGGTTTCGCTTTGCGAATTAAGATTTAGAAGTGTTTTCTGTACATGTTGGAGGCCCTCGGTTGGCCAGCGAGATGTGCTTGGGAGAGTCATATCTTTCGACAACGGTTGCCGGAGAAAGTTTTGTGGCCGAGGAAGCTCCGGCCTTGCATTGCTGCTGCCTCTTTTCTCCTGTTGTTGTTCTGTTGTTTGTTTCGGCGATGGAGATTACCTGGTAGATCTTATGTCACCATGTCTCCCTATTTACTATGTATCTCTGTTGCCAAATGACGATAGTTTATTCCACTGGAGATGGGGGTCCTTTTCAAAGACACCTCGTACCTCTGCTCCACCGTCAAGAGACTAGTTATGGTGTTGGTGAAATCAATCCAGTGCACATTGAGAATGACGCAGGGGTAAAGCTGATGAAAACGCTCGGGAAGGCGTAGGTAATGCTGGTATATAACCCAGCACTTACCGCATTAGAAGAATGGGTAGCTCGATGGTTTCTTAAATTCTAATTTTGGTATCGTTTTTGAAGTTCTTGTTATCACAGACGTGTTCAAGTAGTCAAGCAAACGGTCGATTAGCCTTTACCAGTCGGAGAATACGATGCTACCTAGGTAGGAGAAGTACTGGGCCACTTCCTTTTTTGGTCAGCCAATGAAGACGAAAGGTAAATGATACTTTTGTTAGGGTGCAGGTTGATAGAGTGGATGACCATCTCTTTACAGCTGATTTTCATGTATCCCTATCACTGATCTCTGTTGTGTGTTTCAACATAACACTAAAGAATATTCAGAAAAGTGTGGGGCGAGCACACAACCTTGCTTGACACCGTTTGAGGTTGAGTCACTGAAGTTCGATAATCATGGTGAGAAACTTTGATGATATTTGAGTAAATGATATAACGGTATTGTGAAGTTAGACTGGGTACAAGTTCTTCTAGCCGACGGTATCTTGGTGAACAATCACCAAACTGATATAACAATTTTGTATATATATCATAAAATACGGCAAGGAATTACATTTTGGGCATAAATGAAAGGGGGTTTCAGGAACACATAGGTGGAATAGAAATAAACTGAATAGGCGAAAGGTTTCCAGCATTTAAAAAAGTCGTTTATTAATATAAATTCAGAACATCATTATTCAGTCAACGAAGTATTTTCTTTGGCCTTCTATGACCTAATGCCAATTTTCTGTTACATAGCGTATTCAATCATAAAAGAACTATTTTGGTTTTGATTCAGTAAACTCTTCGAGGAATTTTTCGATATCTTGAATTTGTTGGAACTGCTAACAAGACAAGAAGACTAGACTGCATGTAACAGTACAAGTTATGGCTTGAAGGTGACAAGTCTGGAGAATACGCCGTATGTGGCAGAACTTCCCATTCCAGTTCCATGGTCATTTACTGCGTTGCATTTGCAACAATGAGGGTTGTTGTCATATAAATCATTGGTAAACTTCGTTATCATTGGAAGGGGTCTTCTCTGTTCTTTGCGTCATTCAATTCAATCGCTTGCTGCAAGTTCAAGCGATTCATAATAATAGTAAAGAAAAATAATTTTAAATTTCTCCAAAAAGAGAGAAAACCCTTATCTTCAATACATTTCATTTAGAATGCTGTCCTCGATTCAATAGAAATCAAGAAAAGGCAGCATAGAAAGATGAGGTGAAAAAAATAAGAAAAAGGAAAATGAACTAACATTTGTGCGTTACCGATTTGGCTTTCAGGGGTTTATGAGGATTTCGTGGATATATTTGAATTTCTATGAGACGATTTTTTTTAGAAAAGAAATTACTGAATTCAAGTGAAAGAATCCATTGTTTCGAATGGAGGGCAGTAGATATTTTTATCAACAAAATTGTTATCTTTACGAGCAAAAGTTCATCCTTCCACACGCAGAAACAAAAAAGTCACATTGTTCGTTATATTGACCGATAAAAGTGCATATGAAAAGAATAAAAGTAATACTCGAAACATTAAAAGTTGATATTCGCTTAACAATCAAAGTAACTGGTGGACTCTGCGTGAGGAGATGTAAAGTAATTACCATATGTAAATATGTATCTATTTATCAATTTACCTACAAGTCCATCTATCTACTTTGATACATCAATAAGAATGATGGAAAAAACATATTTTACTGAACAAATTTTCGTTTTTCAACATTATTCCCTATCTTATCAGTGCTTTCAATTCATATAAATCCAACATCATACTGGAACCATTTAAGATCAAAATTCAGCTGTGAGGCAGGTAACGGACTTATTGATCCGTCCTTTTACTCTGTCACATTTAATTTCTTTCGTTCTTCCTTTCTTCTATTCTTTCTTTTATTCTTTTTTTCTTTCTTTCTTTTGGTCTTTTGTTCTTCCTTTTCTTTTTCTTACTTTCTTTCTCTCTTTTGTTCCTTTTAATCTTTCTTTCGTTCTTTCTTTGTTTCATTTCTCCTTCAGTTCTGTCTTTAGTTCTTTCTCTCTTTTGTTCTTTCTTTCTTTCTTTCTTTCTTTCTTTCTTTTGGTCTTCCTTCCTTTCGTTCTTCTTCTGTTATTTCTTTCTTTCTTTCGTTCTTCTGTTCTTCCTTTTTTCCTTTCCTTCCTTCTTTCTCTCTTTCGTTCTCAAATTTAATTCATGTGTCCAATTTTTTTTCTTCTTTTCATTCATTCCTTCCTTTATTAAGTATCTTTTAACAATTTTTTCACCTCTTTCTCTTTCTCAAAAAATCTTTACTGTCTTTCAATATGTCGTATTGTCTTTTCTTCTTTCACTCTCTTTTATTTCAATCTCCTTTCTTTTCTTTTCTTCACAGTTCCCCTTATCGTATCTTCCCCTCTATTTTTTGTCTTTGTCAATATAATTTCCTACGCCTTTTTCCCTCTCTCGAACGTTTTTCTTTCGGTTATTACCCTCGACCGAGTCCCAGTCTATTCTCATCTACATCGTACGTAGATTTATTTCTATCTCTTCCAAAACCCATTTATTCATTCTCATCTCTGTGCTTCTTGCGTTTTATCAGCGAGCAAAGAAGTCGAAGCTTGGTATTAAGATTCAGAATTGCCAATGCAGCGACATCAGTTCCAAACCCGTCCGGAAATATCAATATTGTGGAAGGAAGTTGTGATTTATTTTCGTCATCGCCAAAAAACGCCATCTTTGTTTCTTTTTATTTTATTTATTCATTATTTATTACAAAACCATCTTTATTTAGGAACGCGGTGTGTGATTTTATTTATATAACTTTATATAATTTTTCAATTTCTATAATTGTTTGCCGTTGAGAAAGCTACTTTGTTCTGATTCACGATCATATTTTTCAAGGAAGCAGAAGATCAATGTGTTCTGAAGTTCTATTTTCGTTCAAGCTTCGTATTATTTCAAGTATTTTAGATTTCGCTATCATTGACTGCGCTATTTTTATCCATGCTCATCCGATAAAAAATTCGGTTGTTTCAGAAGCTGAGAGTCGTCTTAAGGAATTTAAATGAGTCTCTTGCTGAATCTAATCTCTGGGCTTAGTATTGGTAACAATGCTTCCTACTGTAATCTATCTATCTATCTATCTATCTATCTATCTGTTTATGTAAATCTTTGTCTTTCTTTCTTACCTCCACATTCAGTGCTGTGAGTGTGAGTGGCGAACAGATTCCTAAAACAACTGATGCTGACTGAGACCCTCTCAACAAATTGCAGTCAGTACGTCTATGTTTTGATAAAATCTGCAATATCCACAAAATAGAGTTGATGTTCTTTTATTTTTCTGTTCCTTTGTTTTACGTTTAGTAATAAAAATAAGGTAACCAACAGTCTGATATTGATTTATTGAAATTTGCACGCAAACACATCGAAAATCAAGTGATGTACTGATTTGTCAAAAAAACCCAAAAAATATGGACGATGAACTTCAGCAAAACAAATGTCTTGTACAACAAACATATTAGGGACAAAACAACGTTCAAAATAAAAAATGCTGAGCTGGAGAAAGTAGATCACCACATCTACAGCTAGTCTCCATGAAATCATCAAAAGAAGATTAAATCAAGCGAAGAATCACACGAGGTGGGCAAGCTTTCGGTAGAGCAAGCAGGACACTCAAGAACAAGAAAATCACACTTGTCTTAAAAAGAAAAGTATACAACCAATGTATCCTACCGATGGTCAATTATGGAGCTGAAACATGGAACTTAACCAAAAGATTGGCCCTCAGACTGAGAACCATGCAATATGTACATGAGAGATTTATGCTCGGTCTCACACGGGGAGATCATAAGACAGTTTATTAGAGAAAAGACAAGAGTCTGAGATATCATAGAAACTGTTACAGGACACAAATGGCAATAGGCTGGTCATGTTGCAAGAATGGCAGATAACTGTTGGACATTATGACTCACAATGTGGATCCCCAGGTATCAGGTACGAGGCTGTAGCTGACAGAAAGTGGAATGGCGTGACAAGCTAGATAAATCCAGGAAGTACTGGCTCTGCGATGCCCATGATAGAGAGGTCTGGCGAATCTTGGGGATGGTTTATGTCCAGCGACGGACGCCAACAGACTGATGATGATGATGATGATGATGATGATGATGATGATGATGATGATGATGGACGAATTTTAATCAAGATATTCGTTGTCTGCATGCATGGCCCAAGATTAGTAAAATTGAAGATTTTCGAGATTTTTTTTAAAGGGATTAGATTATCTTATTTAAAGTAGCATTATGAAGAAGATGTGGAATAGGCCTAACGGTTGATAGCTCAGAAAATGAAATCGATTGACCGGGTTCAAATTCTAGCTGTGTCATTGAGAAAAGGCATAGTATCATGTAACCCAATATAACTTATCGCACGCTACAGCAGAAGGACATAGTCACCGCTCAGAAATACACATTGTCTTGAAAATACCATGAAGGATCTATTAGATCATTGTATAGTTTAATTTGGGGTTTAATCAAAGGAGTTGATATTTATTTGAGTATTTGGGTTTGTTCGTATGCGTAAAGATCTGTGTGTTAGAGATGAAGAGTTGGGAGGAGGGGGTGACGTAAAGACAATTGATTTTTAAATGGTAAATTTTTAAATGCAATTAAGTATATCTTAGCACCTTTCACACTTTTCTTTTTAGATGTAATTACATAGTTCAAGATCTGATCTATTTATTCTGGCTTGATGGTCTCCACGAAAGGAAGTATGCAGTCGTAACCCTCAAGAAGGGAAAGATTGTCTCACTTTATGACGAAGGTAATAGTTTTAAGACCATCGAGAAAAGGCTGAAATAAATAAATATGGATATTCCATCGGCCACCATCCACAGAAGTGTCCATCAGAGAGGGTCAGAAGCTAGAAAAATTAGATCTGGGGGAAAAGAAGCTCTAAATTCACGAGGCAAGAGAAAAATTGCCAAATGGCTCAGTGACAGGAGCGGACAATCTCTTCTTCATCCAAAACCTTTACTTCCAGTCGAGGAAAAAGTGTCTCCATGCATACTCTCAAAGGAGGTCTCTCAAATGATTCGTTTTTTCCAGTAAGGTTTATACAAGAAAGTTTCATCTGTGAAAGAAGAACATTGTTGATAGACAGAAATTTATTGACGTCTAAAAGGACTCATTTCTTCCAGAATTTAATCATCTCTGAAGAGTCTAGACTTCCTTCGCTTCCGAACGAGCATCATAGACATCCGAGAAGATCAACTGAAAAATTCAGTGAGGTTTGCCAACAACTAACCAGAAAGTTTCGAGGTGGTGGTGTAATGGTAAAGGACTACTAATTCTCTGATATTCTAAATGTCACTGCTATTCATTCTATTGACAGGAAGCAGTTAACCACTTCGTAGTCTGATAATTTTACTTCCAGTGATAACAAAAATATCTCCAGATATAATATCGAAGGAGGTTTCTCGAAGAATTTGACATTTTCAGTAGGGTTTATACAACAAAACTTCAATGAAAAAAAGGGGAAAAAAGAAAAGAATAAGAAGACGCCGACAAACATATTAGCTGGAAGAAGCTAGATTTCTAAATTTTTCATTTGTTTAAAAGTCGAAAATTAAAACATAAAAAAATTACATTCAGAAATTAATTCTCTAAACTTCCTGCTAAAATAAACGCCCTAAAACTGAGTCTTAACTAAAAAAAAAAAAACAAAAAAAAACTGGTGTGTATTTCCAAACTTGGCCAAAAAATTTGATAAAAACAGAAAATTAAAAAAAAAAACGGAATATGAAATTGATCTGGCTGGTTTTCATAAGGAAAAAAGTGAAATGGCCGTAGTAATTAAATTTTCACAAAAAATATTGAAAGTATAACGGTCACCGACAGAAAATGGTTGAAATAAAGTTGCAATTAATTGTTTATTGTGACCGTTACATCTGAGACCCGATTAAAAAAAATCAAACCATAACATTCTTGAAAAACGCTATTTTTCTGTAGTCAAATGCGCAAGAACCTTTATAACTATTTTTGTTCTGATTGGTTGAGCAGTTCCAAAGTTCATTTTTTTTCATGTTGACAAAAGGTTATTTGCATATAAAATGTGAAAGAAAACGATCAGATCGACCATAACTCATTATTTTTCAATTCCTGGGAATTTGTCTACATTACAGCCAAATTTCAGCAAAGTCAGCCTCGATTCGAGAAATTTTCCCAATTGTAAACAAGAACCATATTTTTGTCTTGTAAAATGTGAATTAACAATCAGATCAACCATAACGCAGGTGAAATCTCTCCTGCGAACAAAAATTTCATTGAAATATTTCAAAGAATAACGAGGTTAACCAATCGAGAAAATGACACGACGACGACGACGACGACGGATACCCGTAGCGAATGATTGTCCTTTGATTTCTACGATTATGTTTTGCATGAGTTGAAAAAACTTGTTCCATTTTTTCATTAGGCGTGTAGATATTTACTAAGATTGATTCAGTCTTGTATTAGGTAAAATGGGGGATAGGAAAATAATCATGTGTTAATCTTCCAAGTGGGATGAGCCTATCCACTACCTTGAAAACCAGCATTTGAAATTCTAGCTTTGATCATTGCTCGAACACCAACCACTGACGCCGATAGGGAATATGGAACTTGTCCAGTCTCGCCAGAAGGCGACCTATGATGGATTTAGTATATTTCTCAGACACCAGAACACATTGCTAGTAACTGACCTTCGGACCTCATTATCTCTCGTCAACTGTTTGACTGAATTAACAGCTCTTACAATTATCTTGAGTCGGCAAAGCACTTGAATTATCGATACTGAAACATCGCTTATGTACTTGATGAAACATTCGCCTTAAATAACTTTTATCTAAACAATTATTTTTTGGCAGATGATTCAAGCGTTGTAGGTTTTCACTATTCTCAGCGATAGTTTTAAAGGAAAAGATATACATTGAACCACATACCCATTCATCACGTCTTCGTTTTTTCTTCCTCCACTTTGTCAATGCCAATGGGAGGGATATCATCATCATTGTCAACGGCAGGGACAACACCAAATTTCCGACAGCTATGATTACCAAAACCTTATCGCATCAACGGTTCTTCCGAACGAGTTGAGAAAAGTCTAATTCAGTAACCATCCTCTGGATCACGATCGTGTTTCGTATTTTTACAATATTTCATTGTTTTTGCCAAGTTCATCTACTTTATACAATTATTTCCTATAGAATATCAACATGTTGTTCCTCTGCTTTTCAAAATATTTACCGATTACAAATCAAAATTATATACGTGATACAACCAACATACACAGGCGATAGTCAGGTTTATTTCAGTAGTTCAGCTTTTTCTGGGATCGATATAGCCCACTGTTTACGCCTTGCATAGTTATTGATTATTTGCAAGCCCTTAAGAAACATAGCTGCGGTCAGATACAACCAAAAATATACTTTTAAAAAATCTCATAAAATTGAGAGACGTGTCTTTTTGTATGTTCGTCCAGACTAAAAAATGGTAACAGAACATAAGTTGCATGAATATCCGTGGTATACAGATTTTTTCTATTATCTGTTTTTATTCATTTGTGTAAACGGTGGAGGTTAATTACTGTTTCATGGAGGCGTGCTTGGTGGCTAAAGAAGTTGTGCGTTTGCCAATGGAGCCAGTACAGGTAAAAGTAGGCAGCTCCCTCCCCATTTAGAAGATTAGCATTAGAGACTCTCCCAACTCGAATTCCACCTATTTGACTTAGTGTTAAACTTAATTTTTAAAAAAGATATTTGTACACACTATATTGGTTTATTTGTCCGCAACTTCTTCATGCTCATATATTATATTTGTAGATAGATCAATAAGTAGAACCATCATAGAGCCGAGTCATAACGAGACTCTTCACGACTAGTGGTATCTTACAATACTGTAGTAGTATCTTAAAATGCTGACAAAAGAAATCACGACTGTTACGAGAAATCACGAGATTTCCAGGTTCTTGAGAATCTCTAAAAATCTGCACTGAATTGAAATATTCTTGCTATCATCAAACTCCTCAAGAAATCTTACAAAATTTTACTGCTCCCACCTGAAAAGAGGATAATGTAACGATTAGACACCGTCAAATAATTTAGCAGAGTTCAAATCAACTAGTTTCGTCGCTCGACGGATAAGTAAGAATGCTATTATGAACCAATCAGAATGCAGTTTGGCTGTCACTGAAAAGAATCACAATCCAGGGTTGCCAAATCAGCTGTTTTCGTTTACATCTGGCTGATTTTTTAACTTACCCGATGAAAATCTTCGACGGTAAAAAATCAGGCTAATTCCAAAAAATGTAGGTATTCAAGTTTATAAAATCATTAGCATCAATTAGTGTGATCAGAGCAACCCACTTGATCATAGTTACACAACGTTTTTTAACAGCCTTATTAACAATACGCTCGTTCAATGTAAATAATCCAAACTGAATGGAGATGGACGTCCTTCAAAGTAAGGAGATGGGAAAGACCTTTGGTCAACGACTGTTGGTCTACGACTGTTGGTCTACGACTGTTGATGATATATATATATATATATATATATATATATATATATATATATATGAGAAGCCTAACGTGATACCGGTGTCACAACATCTTTGAATGTTCTGGAAAGTCCTTTTTACAGCTAATAAAAAAATTGACCCACGGAGTGTACTAAAGAACATCTTCTGAACATCCAGGTACGGTCTTGTAACTGTTGATCAATTTCCTTAATTCGGAAATGAGTCTAGGTTTATATATATATATATATATATATATATATATATATATATATATATATATATATATATATATATATATATATATATATCATATTGATAATTGCATTTCAGGGGTGAACAAACCATTTCAATAATTTGCAAAACAAACAAAAATGTTTATCTTATATCGTGTTGAAACAAGGTTTTATTCAACTGGTTTAGTCAACTGAGCGAGCCGGTGCAATCTTTCCATTTTTAACTTACATGTATGGAGGTATGAAAAGAAGTGATTACTTTTCTCTGTGAAGTAAATACTTTTCTCTGTTACCAACGTAGTGCGAAAAAAAACTACGTATTTATTCAACTCCTACGTCTAATCGTAAAGTAACTGCTCTTATTTTATGAGAAGCGATTGCATTATCAATGTGCGGTCTCCAGAAACTGTCAAATTCAGACAGGTATGTGCATGAGTTATTTTCTATTTGGAGAGGTCGATATTATTCAGTAACCTTTGCAAACAAACCATCAGGCGTAAAAAAAAAAAAAGATTCCTAAGTGCAAAATCACTATTTCCTTTCTTTTTCCTTCTTTGATATCCACGACCTTTTCTAGAAACGTTAGTAGTTTTACATGAAGTTATGATTATGTTTTTCGGAAGGATATATTGTAAATCAGACGATGAATGATGGAGCTGAACGGCTAAGAGTAATTGACCAGCGGCACCGAAGAGCCGCTTGTAAATCTTATTAGAAACAGTCAACCAAAACTGTCAACATGGGTTTTTTTTTCTGTTTCCAAGTTGGTCTGTCTAACTGACTGGCTATGTGTGCATCAAACGTGCAGGTCACACCAATGGAGCCAGAGTGCTGAAAATTTAAACATTTACTCTTTATTATCTCTAGAATTATTTTTGTAAACCCCCTCCCCCCGAATAGGTTTTTTAGAAAGGGGTTCAATTTACAATGTAAGTTTGTGCTAAATCGATCTCTTAGTTGGTGTCCGATTGCGTTCAAGCTTGGTCTGGGTAAAATCAGACTTTTTAGTGACCAGTTAGAAGTGAGAAAAGCACCTTATTCAGTGATCATCCTTTTTTCAAATTTTTTCTGATTGATCATCCCGAACACTGATGACGATGGTCACGTGGTGGTTTCTTTTGAGTGATTAATCTGACCTGTTGTTATTCTTGTTTGAACGTCTATGACGGTGAGGATCTAGTGTTTGTGTATAAGTTTGTGTGCGTATGATTGTGGATTTACTTAGCGTAGCATTACTGAATTTACTAACTGTAACATCTCCGTATTTACTAAACGCACAAGTGTGCAGTTACCAGTCAGGATCGAGCTCAGTACTATAGTTATGGTTTGAGACACTAACTACTATCCCTCTAATATCGACGGAATCCATTTTCCCGAATCTAATTTTACCGCTGACATATTTGCCGCACTTCCATTGGCTGACAGATCATTTCCCTTAGCCATCACGTTACCGTCAGGCGAATTACCCGGAAAAAATAGGAAACAATTCACGGGCTTTCTTTAATGCTTCATTGTATCACTCAAAACGCCTGTTGACTTATCATTTTCTATTATTAGTGCGATGGGGCTATTTTTATGGGACTCTATTTTTACAGTTCATGAAAGAAAGCGTCTATTGTAAAATTTGTACTATATGTTGTAATTACGTACGATAAGACTTACTATTCAAATTTAATAAACGGTAATAGTAAACGGTAGAGAAATTATATGGACCTCTCATATATAAAAATTGATATATTTTTTGCAGAAGAATGATTTTAACGGGCGTGTATTTATATTTGAATTTATATCATTCAGCTAAATTGATTCGTAAAGTTTAAATATAGAACTTTATTGGTAAGTCACATTATTTAAAACACGCCTTTTTGTGCTTCGCATATTTGCCACAGAAAATATGCATCTATTAAAACGACGCTGCAGCAATATGGTAGTAAAAATGTATCTTTACATCAATCGTTTTGACTATCTTAGGCCCAGGCTCATCAGGGCATTTATTCTCTTGCAAGAACGTCGGAAACCTGATTCTTTGGAAGAGTTAGACTTGCTAAGGAATACATACCACAGACTACAGCGACAGATACCTAATTTGAATAGTATGAATCCGTTCATCAAGATAGACGTGTTCTTAATTCAGCGCTACGGTGTCCATGACACCTGTTTGATATTATCTACTCACTTGTGTTGTGGAAGTTGCTGTGTCGGTTAAGCTCATAAATATTGTGACAAGGAAAATACACTGAGTTGGGTCAGAAGTTCAAAACAAGAAGTTTTCTTGTTTTCTCGTATATCCAGCGTTCGCTTTCTGCTCGAAGACAGATAATTGTTGAAACTGATCCATTCTATTGCCTTATCATTGGATATTTGATTAAGGTCTTGATAAAAATGAGACTGATTAATATATATATATATATATATATATATATATGTGTGTGTGTGTGTGTGTGTGTGTGCATGTGTGGATATATACATACGCTCATATATATATATATATATATATATATATATATATAAATATGTATATGTGTGTGTGTTTGTGTGTGTGCAACGGTGGATATATACATACGCTCATATATATATATATATATATATATATATATATATGTGTGTGTAAACTAAATGCTATAGAGAAATAAAAGAAGAATTATTTTCTCGGCGAGTGTGCAATCTTTTCGGATTAGGACACGATACCCTGGAGACCAGAAAGATCATAGAAGAAAGTTAACTTTGGATGATAACGTAAGTAATCCTGTTGAGCATGTCCCTCGCACAAAAACTTGCAGAAAGGCCTGCTACAGGGAAATTAAGCATTACTATTCACGTTGGTGCGATTGGAAAGAAAAAAGAGTTCGGCAAGTAAATTTGATTAAATCGTTCTTTCCAGTACGGTTTTCTCTTCTCGTTCATTACCTGCAATTCTGAAAAGAAATTTATTTCTGGGCAACCTAATACAATGAGTAAGATGATACGCAGCAAACATCTTTTCCATTCTTCCTACCAATATCCTGTTGTAAGCAACAGACGATAAGATATCGGCGTGACTCGTCACTATCTGGCAATGTTCAGTTTATAGCAACTTATCATTTGCCTAAATAGTGCATTTTCACTGAGGATTAGATATATGGGTGGAGGTTTTGAGGTTTATACTTAACAAAATTTCAACCCAATACCCCTGTCCCGTATAAAAACTATCCCTGCAACTTCTTGATACTACTAATTCTCAAACGTTGATGAATATGTGACAGGGAATGATTGAGAGTTTGTTCCTGTTTGAGAGCCAGTGGTATCCAGAAGAGACTGGGAATGGCAGGGAGTGACAGGCATAAACATTACCAACCGCTCTTGAGGTTAAAGGTTATCTTCAACGATATGCTATGTACCAGAGCGTTACACTGTCCATTCAAATCCACCTGTCGTTTCTGTTATTCAAGAGGAAGAATTTATCACCTAAGCTTTTCCCATTGTCAAGAGAAGCTCGAGATAACGACTAATTGTCATCAAGTTGCAAAGTCCGAGAACTTGTGCACTTATGGATTATGTGTGTTGTCAATATCTGCACAGGAAGACGCCATTTTTGTCAATGTCATTTCTTTCTTTGCAAATGTTACCTTTTGTGATCGCAAGATCTGAAATAAGCCTAAAAAAAAAAAAACGTTTGCGACTTATCATTCTCATCTCTCCAATATTTCTTTGTTCCCATGAAATCTACCCTGAACTTCTCGGTAGATGTCATGCTATTCGGGAAACAAACGACCTCGTTTTCATGTACATTTTTAATTGAAAGGAAGATATACAATGATTCCTTAGTGTGTTACTCAAGAGTATTAGTCACATTGAATTTTTCAATGTTTGTGCTGATGGATTCGTGTTTTTTGTAGATGAATTCAATTTGGCTGTCTCCTCATCTCTCTCTCTCTCTCTCTCTCTGCTTACTTATCAATGTAGATCTGCCTGTCTGTCTGCCTCTGTATATATAGTCTAGAAAGCTTTACAGCTTTAAACAGCCCTAAATATTTTCGAAACTTTTTTTTTTCACTTCAGTCACTTATTTCCCAACATCTGTCAATGCAATTTGTGTCATTTTGTTCAGTGTTGGACCTTGTTTTACGTATACTTTGTTATCATTGTACAATGTTTAAGTTTTCTTTTGTGGGGATCATCAATTGTTTACCATATAACTGTTTCGAGGATTTAAAAAAACAAAACAGTTATATCAACATGGTACCCCAGCAGTGTCGATCAAGCACCTCCCTTTTCAGCTATTTTTTACTATATAGCTCATATCATACATGTAGTATGTCATTTTATATAGGGTATTGCACGTATTATATATTGATACTAGTTTCTACTACGTATCATTTACTAAAATAAAACAAAAAACAGGCTTACTTATTCAGGTTATCTAAAAAACACGCATAACGATGAAGGACCAGTAAGTATAAAAACAGATGTGACATTGTTCGTGTTCGTGTCATTTCTGTTGAATGTTCACCTATGTGATTATTAAATCCGTTGTGTCGGTTTTGATCTCAGACTGCATGCAAACCAACTTATGATATCTTTAAGAATATTAATTACAAAGAAAAACTTCTTCGAGTTGATTCTCTACCAACATATTCAAAGAATTTGACATTTTCTTTCACTGACATTAAAGACAATTTTCCACGTCGTATGCCATCAAGCTTTCTTCCATCAATTGTTTTTTTTCAAACTTTTGATTATCAAATAAAGTATCCTTGTATATCTATAAAATTACGGATCAGTAAATGAATCTGTTGCTCACTACGTTGCTAGATTTTAATAAGAAATTTTCATTGGATTATGTTCGACCTATGTGATATGTATTCACCACTGTTTGATTGAAAGTAGCAAGCAAGGACTTTTTTTATTAAAAAGCAACCATCCTTTGTTCTTACTATTGAACGTACTTCATGGGTTGGTGAATACAAAAACAAAATTGGGGTATTTCAGGTAATCGAATAGGCATTATCAAGATGAAATATAATCTCAGGTATAGTACACTTAGTATTATATTTCTTATTCAGTTAATCTGTTTCTGGTTTATTCAATTAAAAATCTCAATCGAAATGCCCATAGGATATGCCGTATTTCAATACTGTAAATTTTTATCTCTTTGGAAATACTCAAGAGAATGTTGATGACAAAACTTTAAAAGTGCTTTCCTTTTTAGTCATTGAAAATAGCTTTCACTTGTTTCTGTGTGCAAATTGATTCCACGTTGTAAGAATGTGCTGTACGTTTTTTGATGGGATAGGTACGACAGAGCCCGTTATATCATGGCAGAGGTAATCAGTAAAAAAGAAAACAGAATATTGTTAATATTCCTTTTGAGATATCATCAGTCTTAATTGTTTCCCGATTTCTAGAATGTTTTGTAAGGGCTTTTGAATCTCTACAGTAAACTTTAGACTTCAAATTTTATATATTTCTGCTGTCTGACCACGTCTGCTTCATGAATGGGATATGTTTACAGTACATCCCCACTTGACATTTCGTTATAGCATCGATAAAAAGAATGTTGTAAAATGAAAAGTCGTAAATTGTACGATAAATCGTATAAATGCACAATAACAAACGATGCTTAACTGAAGCGTCGGGCGAATGTTATTGCTAACACGCCGTACAATGATTGTTATTTTATCTTCCATACGTACAGCAATCATGGCCAAGGAGGTACACCAGTAAAAAGGAGTATTTATGACTGTTTGCGGTTTGTGTTACCTTCTTGGGGATTTTTTGGTAATTGTTTTAAAACTCACTTGTGTGTACGAATTATTTTTAGTGCGAGCGAAGGTAATTAAATTTTTTGTGACCAATATCTTTCTCAAGGACACTCTGGAAGAAAATAAAATTATCTGATGCGAAGCTTGCTTGGCTGAGCTTGTTCCACGGAATGGTAACCCTGGCATCCATATAGTACCCCTTTGGCTCTTTTGCTTCTTGCACTTGAAGTTTGCTGCGTACGATTGCTGGGTACTGATTGTATTATGATCTTGTTTGAGCATAATGTGCGATGTGTGAATTTTTGGTTTCAAACTGAGTAGCGGTTAGAAGCTCTACTTACAATTATCGCTTTACTAATATTTATTTATTGATTTATCCGTGTTACAATGACGATTAAACGTGCCATTCACACCACTGCTTCTAGTGGGCACGAAGAAAATCAGAAAAAGAATAACAGAGGAAACTAAATTAAAAAGTGTCAAAGAAAATCGACGACGGGCTGTGAGCTGTTGAAATAGAAGAGCTCTCTGTCTACTATCAACATCTGAACAAACAATTTGCAGTAATGCCGAACAAAAACTTTTGTTCAAAGTGTAACACCTTTAGTTGTGACAAAATTAACTAGGAATAGAAGCAGCATAATGAAAAATCTATCACACATACACATACTTCAAATTTTGATATTGAAAGTGTTTTGAGTTTTCATTTCGAAGTTATTGTTTTTTTTTTACAAAGGAATAATTCTCTAGGAACAACACTAGATAATATCATTGAACCTTTGGTAAAATTGGTTTCGCTTTACGCCGTTTCACTTGAAGTCGCGTTTCCTATGAACATAACAACGTTCAGTGAGAACTTGCTGTATATTGGATAGCTATAAGACAGAGAGTTCTATGCTCCTCACTGTCTACATTAAATCTTTGGTTCAGACGATGACATCATATGCCATCAGTCGAATTATTGGCTACTCTAAATTGATAAAATTCCTCTCGGGGACATTTTTAGGAAGTCAATGGCGTAGGCACCACTGTCGTAGATTACCTGATAGCTATAACGCTAAAAGGACTACCATTAACAGCAGGGCGGAACAAACATAGAAATCAGGGTAGAAAGAGGATCCCCCACCCCGGGAATAGGCGTTGTAACTTCAGTTACCAATATAACAGTATACTAATCATTAATTACATATTTCTTAAGTCTTTGCTATATTGAAATGTTAATACAATTCTATCATATAAAAACTGAATATGTAAATTAATATGTATGGTTGTACGGTGGTTTTCCTGTCTGGTTATAGTCTTGTTATAACCTAAAGGTTATAGTGAGATAGTTGTTGCCTGTTCGTTCAAAGTGGAAAGAAGTTTTGAAAAATAAGTGTATGAGTGACTGAAGGAAAGGAAGATTGACTGAGTTGGTGAGTCAGAGAGAGAGAGAGAGAGAGAGAGAGAGAGAGAGAGAGAGAGAGAAAGAAAGAAAGAAAGAAAGAAAGAGAGTGATTTATCAAGTGAATGGGTGAGTGGGTTCCCTTTCTTTTGTCCTCTTTTAGATGTAGCTTACTTAGTGATAACATCGCCGATAGTGAGGAAAGGGACACAGAGTTGCTAGATAGTCGGTTGGCGCGCGTGCGCGTGCACACACACATACACACACACACACACACACACACACACAGAGAAGTTATTGTAAATATTATTGCAACGAAGTCAAAATGACCCAAAATTTAAATATGACCAAAGTTTTTTTGAAGGCCAGATTTGTCAGATTGATCATACTATTTCTTCTAATTGAATAATATCCAACTTTATTTTTGTAATTAAGCAAGTTCTATTTTTTAATATAATAAATGTCTTCAAATTACTTTTTATTCGTACTGCACTTCATCAGTATTGACTTTTCTTACATGACATTTCATCTTAAGGCCTCATGTCTGATGACCCTGTTAAATGATGAACGTGTGGTATCTTAACGGTTTTCTCGTAAGATGAATTTTTCAAGACATTTCTTCGTTGAAATTGGGTAGTTTGTGTGACCATTGAAATGAAGTGCTATTTTCATTTTTGTCATTTGTGTGCTTATTTGTAATAGTGTGCGTATATTTTTTGTACAACACTTTAGTCAAAATGTACCAGTAGGACACATACAAAGGAAATACAAGCAAAAACGGATATTTTTCGATAAGAATATAAACATTAAATCATAATCAAAAGAGAGTATTCGAGAGATGAAAAGAACGTACGTGTTAACGTACATGTTAATATCGGTTATGCAAAATTATAGAATGATGAATATGCGTGGTCAAAGTATGTTGGATGAAAAGAGAAGAGAAGAATTGTGTGCGATGAGAAATAAGCTTCGAAACTATATTAAAAGATTTTAGGAAATTAGTTTTACGTCTGCCAACTGCAGACGGGTCAGTGCGCCTTGGACATTGGCGGGCTTCTATTTACATATAAGGCGTGGAAATTGGACAGAGCAAGTATAAAGACTATGAACTGAAAATGGCTAACCATGTTTCTTTTTTCATTTTAAATCTTCCCACAGGAGCTTATTTTAGTAGCAACATGGTTCTAACTTTATGTAAAGGTGTTTCTACGTTTATTATAAATTTTTGTGTAAATTTCGTTTTTCTAAAGTTTATGGAAAACATAAAATATTTTAATATTCAGTTTGAACGCAGTAAAAAGTTATTCAGAAGTGTACAACACTGTTACAGTCCATTCAAAACAGCTTGAGTTGAGTTGTGACTTGATGATAAAATAAGAAAATTATAATATCAAAAATAAATTACCTAATAAAAACTTTATGCTTCTTAGTACCGATTCATACATAAATAACTCCGGCATATTTTATGGTTATATGCTATTTATTCATATGAAATGCTTTGAAGACATAAAGTAACAAACAACATAAACAAAGAAATAATGATCCATGTTTTACTTGAAGATTAAGCCATGAATACTGACGCCATTGTACAGCAATAAAACTCGTCTGCGCTTAGGTTAATTACACGCAAACATCGCTAAAAAGCAGGTCAACAAAGCATCAGTGTTGCATGTTACGCGTTATTGTAGTCAACGAAGTGTTGGATTGAACTTGTACACAGAGGTCTTTTTAGCGTAGCTGGTACCAAATTAATATCAGAACTAGATCAGAAGTCAGTCAAAGCCTTGATCAAACTATTTAGCTTTAGTCTTTGAGGTTAGTCTTTTGGGTCAGTGTTAAGGTTAGTGTTAGCATTAAGATTACGGTTGTATAAGACGATCCATGCACAATTAATGCATCCTCCTACGGTACCTAACCAAAAGATTGCCCTTCAAGCTCAGAACCATGAAACGCACCCAAGAGAGAATCACATGGAGAGATCACAGTACATTTGAGATAAGACAATAATCAGAGATATCACAGAATCCATCAGAAAATTCAAATGGCAATGAGCTGATCTTATTGCAAGAATATCTGACCACTGCTGGACATCACGACTCACAACGTGGATCCCCAGAGATCACATGCGTAAAAGCAGCCGACAAAATATGAGATGGCGTTAAGGACTAGACAAGTTCAGAAAATATTGGCTACGCGATGCCCATAATAGAGAGGTTCGAGATGGTCTATGTCCAATGACAGATGCTAAAAGGCTAATGATGATGAAGTCAATGACGGAGTAAATGAAAGCAGAAAACTTGTCACTATCACGATGGTAATTTCGCCCCTGTAATTCCAAGAGATATGTAATAAGCCTCCGCTCCAGATTCAGGGTTTTATAGGGTTAGTATTTTCAGAGTTAGTGTTATTGTCGTCGTCTTCTTTACTTTTAAATTTGCCACTAGCACCTGCCACTATATAGCTGGAGCGGTGGCCATTTTGAAACGAGAAAACTCACAATTTCCTGGTTTGCTATTGGTACGTAAACTGACTTGATATGATTAAGTTAAAATATCTTAGGAAGATAACAAATAACGCTCACATGCAGCTGTTGCAACTAATGTATTAAGGAATGTACGTAAACGCATAATATTGTATTTTATTAAATTTTGTTATAAGGAATGAAATCTAATTTTAAGGTGAAGGTTACGATTAGGGGTCAGGGTTAGGGTCAGTTTTGGGGTTTGTGTCGCAAGTAAAAACAAAAGAGATTAAGCATTTTTTTTCATAATTGTAAAATTACAAAAAATATACACTTGCAACTGATAATGAAAATTAATCGAACAATCCTAAAACCTACCCTAAAATTCGATTATATCGTTAATAATTAAATTTAATAAAGTACAGTTTTAAATGGTCAAGTTTTCTAATTTCATTTGTTCCGTGATACGTTAGCAGGAGCAGGAGCAGCTGCCACATAGGTCAGCATTATTTGTTACTTCCCTTTGATATTTTTAATTGCATCCATTGAACGGGCTCGGAGGCGACAAACACCGAAAGTGACGTCACTCGCTTCACATCGAGCTACTTTTTTCAAGGAGAAAAATGGCAATGGGGATTGGTTCATTCATTTCCTAAGGGCGTTAGTACGGAATGACCAGAAACTTAGCCGGTCGGAATTTCGGATGGCTCGGTAAGTCCATTCTTCGAGCTTCCATCCGCTCAGCCACCCCTGCACAAACAAAAAGGAATAAAATGAAATGGAAATGAAATAAAAATAGTGTGGCAATGCAAACTTGTAAAGGATGCAAATTTAGATTTCCATTTGTCCAGAACATAAAATTCGGCATTAAATTACGAGGCTAAATTGAATAGTAAATAAAATGTATCGTGAAAACTATAGAATAATCCTTCTTGATTTCTGACTATGACGTCACATAATTGGCTCGTCTATTCTTGGCCCAGTCCATAAAGCTCACAAATATGAATGATTTTATTTGCTTAACAGCGACACCAGATGCTGGAATTATCAAAAATAAAAATCAAAGAATAAAGTGGCAGTGTGCTGACGTCATTAGCCGACTTCCGTTTCCAACCTTGAAAATTTTATCTCTGTTTTAGTATTGTAGCTTTGGTAAGATTTTGAGCCGAATAATTCAAAATGTGAAAAATGTGTAAAAACATATATTCTTGTAGATTCTTTATGCTCCTCCATACAATAACAAGAAACATATGATGATCAAAACCGTGGCCATCATCTTGATTTCAAAATGGTTGTCGTAAAAAAAACTACACAATTTGCAAGATAGATTAGTTGATATTTCGACCAATTGTGCGAAGTGTGAAGAAAACTTATATGCTGGTAGATTTTCCAATGCTTTTATATCTAAAAGTAGATCACACAAGATGTACCTAAAACTATAGCCATCATCTTTATTTCAAAATGACCGACAAAAAAAAAATTGTAAAACAGTACAGTAAATTGGATAAAATTTCGAACGGCATTTTTCAATTCTTGGATAAAAGTATGAAAATTTGCTTACTGGTAGATTTTTTTTAATGCTCCTTCTTATGAAATGGGATACATGATCTGACTTAAACTGTGGCCACCATCTTAAAACGATGCCATAAAAAGCATAATTTACATAGGAAAAATTGAACTTTCGTCCAGAATTGTCCAAAATCAAATAAGGGTGTGAAAACTTGAATATTGGTAGATTTTCCAATGCTCTTCCATCTAGAATCAAAACACACACGGATATAGTTAGGTTTAAAGGCAAAAAGTATTTTTTTGATGAGAATTTCACTTTGTGTCTACAATCTTCCATTATTTTGTTTTATTCTATAGTGATTTCTCCTTGGTAAATTCTATTACGCGTATTTTCTCTTCTAGGCATAATAGGTATTTTAGGATGTTTTTACTTGTTGTTTTTTTATTTTTTTAAGAATTCCATTTCATCATGGGTGCTTTATTTTTTCTTTTGTTCCATACTCATTTGGACAATTCTGTGTCTTTCTAGTATCTTCTATTGCAGGAAGATATTTCGTGGTTGTTAAACCTGATCTTGAAACTAGTCTTCAAAGCACCTATATAAAATTTATTATTGTTTGGTTCTTCATTTGGATTTACGGCTTCTTTGTAAATTATGTTGGTTTGGTGCAGTTGTTTTGATTTGTTAGGCAATTGAAATTTATTTTGTTATTGTCTTTGCTTTGTTTATTGATGATTATTTTGTTGCTGTGTTCTTTTCATTATGCTGTCTCTGAATGAGTAACTTATTTTAAAGGTTTTCTTTTGGAAAGTGTTTGGTTATTAGGTTTAGAAATGTTTCACCAATGTTTGTCTCTACGTTAAAATTGAACAGCGGATTGAACCAGATTATTTTTCTGTTTCGTTTTTGTATTTTTCTGGGGTTGCTACAACTTCATCAAATATTTTTCTTTTATTTTGGAATTGTTTGAGGGTCTTTTATCTCTAGAGTTTCGTATTTTTTTGTAATGTTAGGTGGGTTTGATTTTAAAATCATAATCTTTTGACTATATATATATATACATATGTTATGTTTGTGAATGACTAGAAAAAATCATTGTCTCGTGTAAAAACATTTTCTATGTCCCTCAGTTTTCACTGATCGATTTTTCTATATTAAAAACATCATTGAAAGCTCGTGTCTGTTTCTGCTTTGTATAAACAACGTGTTGCATCCATCAGCATTGACTTGTAACGAACCCGTATAGAATATTGATTTCGTTCAAAAAGTCAATTGATTTATTACTTATCAATATCCAAGATTTTAGATAACTATTGATGTTATGGTTATGGTTATGGTAGAAGATCCACAATAACTTGAAATAAATGAGCTTATCTTGAAATGGAGTACCAAACCTTGCAACAGCTGGCCCACAGCTAGGTACCCGAACCAAAACCAGAAGCGCATTTTATTCTCAAGCAGACAATTCTCTGTGGACATTTTGCAACAGCTGAGTACACACTAGCGGCAATAAAACGTGTTCTCACCAACACGAAAGTCAATTGTGAAACGTAAGGTCTTTGATCTTCAAGAGAAAACCAAAAGGCAAATATTTATTCACATCTATTTCTCTATCGCTGTAGTTCCACCCACTCTTCAAATGCCAAGATGTTATTTTTATCAGTTCCTGCTGTTGAGCAGTGGTTAGCAAGCTAGTATTGTATCTGCTATTGATTTCGGTTCTCACTGGGTGCCCACACTTCTGGCATTATGTCGTATCAAGCTAGCCTTGGTAAATACCTTTGCCACCCCTTCTAATACACTTGGTGACAAAGGCAGACTGCTGTAAATATAACTACATCTATATAATTCGATGGTGTCTATCTCTGTGTTCGTTTGCCAGCTTGTGTCACAGTATAAAAACCACCTAACATTGGTGAAGCCCAACCAGGTTCGACTTGTATTCTTATTGGACCTAGGTGAAGGTTTCAAATAAAAACTTTCTTTGATTTTTGGAATAATTAATACTATTATGGGCTCTCCGTTCGCGCTCGCATCGATTATAATGGTCTTATTTCCATTTATCTATCTTATTATAACTGACTTATCTTTTGTGAAATCCCACATATAGTTGAATTAAATGTGGTCCAAGAGTTCACGATGGTGGTGGATGTGAAATGAGGTATGATTCAATAAAAACATAGTTCAAATCCATGATCTCTTATTTAAACCTTTCGTTGGAAGTATCTGAAATCCAAGTTTTCAGCTATTTGAATATATTCAACAATATAACTTGACCACAGGATCTCAGAAAGTCCCGGTTGTACATGTGGTCGAATGAGGGCAGAGTACGTAATGATTTCACTTACGTAAGGTTACATATCTTTAACCGTGAAAAAAAGCAAGTGGAAACAGGAGGAATCAGGGCTTTTAAAAAAAAAATTTGTTAATTTCGTTGAATTTATTTCTATCATTATTCGGACTATCCTCATCTTGGTTGTTTTTCATACAACATTTCGGCCGTTGTACTCTACGGCCTTCATCGGGTATCATCTGATAGGTGTAGGGAAGTAACGAACCAAACCCTTTATTTAACCGACGGGGTATATTGACCGCACTCCTCTCTTAGCAGTAGTAGTATTTTTGAATTATTATTGTCTCACACTGGGATTGAACCTAAAACCATTAGATTACTTGCAGTAATTCTGTATGATTCTGTAACCACTACGCTTCGTTGAATTTATTGTGAAGGTGATTATTTGATCCTATTTTTTATTGATGATCGATGAGATGTTGATCGGAGAGGTTGATAAAGTTGTCAGTAGGTTTATAGTTCCCTTAAATATGTTATTCAGTTTTTTTCTTGATGACTTGTTTATGAGAGTATTGATTGTCTTTCGCCAGAAGGAATGATCGGTTTTGTATTTCATTGTATTTATCTATTGATGTTGAGGACTTTAAGCTATCGTTGGTTTCCTTCATTGCGACTTCCAGGTTTTATAGAACTCCCTTGGCTCTGGTAACCTGTCGTACTATCATGTTACAACGGAATTTCTGGATGCAGGAATCATAGTTACCCTGCAAGGTAGTTGGATTCAATATTTCTTGTTTTCTCCAATTTTCGTATATTCTTTACAGCCGGTTCGAAAGAGTGAATTAGTTGTCAAAATCCATGTATTTATCTTTTTTAATTTTCCGTGTACTTCCGGCCACCATTGATTGGTCTTTCTCAAGGTTAGTCTCTCGAAATCGCCGTTTTCAATTTTAGACTGTATCTAATTATCTACGTCACTTCCGTTTTGTAGTAAATAGTGATTTTATGTGATTTGAAAAAGACCAATGATAGTTGAAAATATTCGGGAAAATGGAAAAAATAAGTGTGACATGGATTTTGGAAAATTTATAAACTTCTTCGAACCGGCTATTAAGAACATCCAAAAACATGAGAAACTAACAAGAAAGTTGAACCGATAAGGAATGTGGATATTGTTCAATGAAATCTACATAAAAGAAAATTCCTGTGCAATACCTATCTATCTATCTCTCTATCTATAAAGAGAGAGAGAGAGAGAGAGAGAGAGAGAGAGAGAGAGAGAGAGAGAGAGAGAAAGGGTCACAAATTGCTCTATTACTCTCAAAGTTTATTTACTATTTTCAGTTTTCCTACGGGTCTACAAAAACTAACTGGCTCAAGTTATAATACTATCCAGACATTCATGACACAAGTTATGATACTACCTACACATCTGTTAATGATTTAATACAACCGATCGATTCTATCTCTACATTTTCATGATAATAACTAAAGCCCAGGACTAGACTAACTATGAAATAAGAACACATTTGCCATTATTGTAAATAGTATTTTTTTAGAACTTCTTTGTCTTTGGCTTTGTAACCTGTTTGTAAGTTAAATATAGAACTTTTGCTTACGGGAAGTTTTCATTTAACGTGCAAACATTTGGATAGCAACATTTACAATTAATGTCGATGGGGCACGCCTTAAAAGTTATCAAATCGTCATTGAGCTACTGCAAACAGTAATATCCCTGTTTACCTGTCCGTTTTAAAGAAACTTGGCCAAAGATTTAGCAGCGAGGAAACATGGTTTTGGGAAGCCCAAATCCAAGATGACGGATGCAACAGAAGGCAAGTAAAGGAACAGGGACCAAACTCTCACATAAGTAGCTGTGTCTTGTCGCGTGTCGAAGATGGTCGACGGCTAGAAGATAGTTTGAATAGAGTTTTCAATCCAGAAGGATAACGCGTTCCTTTATGTTTGGAATCAAAGGAAGTAATGAAATGTTTCAAAGGTTCATGCTGAGAAGACATGAACCAAGAAGAGATATCACGACAATTCTTTTTTGTTTTTGTTTCTGAGAATCCTTTCACTGACTTCCCATTTGAGCCTCTTAAAGAACCTTATGTATATCGTCGTTTCACGCCTTTTCTCATGCAGTTCCACCGATGTTATTGATTACAGGTAGTCCCAGTTCTCAAGTTAAGAGATATACGAGTTACAACGATCAGCACTTAGGACCATCGTGAGCTGACCAAGTGTATGTGTACTGAAGATGTAATATTAGCGGAGAGACACCATGATGATATATGTGCGATCGCTGAGTACGCACGCACACACACCGGGTATCGTCGATCTTATCTCGGCTCACTTCGTGCAACAGTGTCTTAATAGCAACAACCTCTGAATAAGCCTCAGGCCAGCTTTTATATTAGTACGTCTGGCTGCTTTTAATGTATGAAGAGCATCAACAGACACCTACGCGTACTTTGGACATGACAGCATGTGTCGATAAAAAATGCCCAAAACTTATAACATTGTTTTATCGGGTACAAAGGAAAACATTTTAAAGACTTTTGGAGCCAATGCTGATTTGTACATTCGTTGTTTCCCTCGGCCAGATACTTGGTTGATATTGCGAGTAGTTTCCGCTGATTTACTCCCCATTTTGATCTCATGCAACAAAATTGTTCGAATTTGCTTTTTTCCATCTTCTATCTGACAGCCCTATTGAACCAGAATAGTGAGGAGAAAACGTTTAGCTTGAATAAATAGAGCGACATTTACGCTTTAAAATGGACATCAAAGTTTAAAATAACCGAAACTGCAATTATTTTTGCACCAACCCAATAATTTCAGTTTGATGACAATTACTGCACCAGTGAACTCACACACGCACACTATATATATATATATATATATATATATATATATATATATATATATATATATATATATATGTGTGTGTGTGTGTGTGTGTGTGTGTGTGTGTTTACGTGCGTGTATATTATATGCGTGTGTGTGAAAATAGAAAAATCGAGAAAGAGAGAGAGAGAGACGTGATAATGTACACCAGCTTGTTGCCACCTCCAGTGCCTCATGCAATGAAAGAAAGCAAAATATATAAGTGGATCTCTCTCACTGAATTATGTAATTTAGAAAAAGCTCACCATAGCGTAAGTCGACATTCTTCAAGTCATAAACAACCACGCCGGTCGAGTAATTGCTAATGCTTAAGGCAAAATACAAAATCTCTTGCTTTTGCCGTCTGCTCTCTGGTTACAGAACTAATTTTTTCCTGGTGTTAGACGCTGCTATATTTTTGTACATGTCTGCGCATGCTCTATCCAAATGCCAGGCCTGTCTCTGGTCCGCCATTTGCATTTGTGTGCTTGTCTTTGCTGTTCAAAGAGTTTCATTGTGTGTCATTTGGATGTATAAATCAATGTTTACAAAAAATATTAAAAAAGAACATCTCTAATTTTGAGATACGTCATTATCGTTACAAGAATTGTTCGAAGTATTGATCTCACTCTTTTTGTAGGTTTGGTTGTTAGGATAACGTTTTGACCGATCCATTCTACGTTTTTCCTCGGGTGTACAATCGATATGGAAATAGTTCTATGCTCGTATTTTTCACCAATACTGTAAAAAAGAAAGACATGGTGAGCACACAAGAGAAATGGTGGCAAATATACTGATTGGGCCAATCTATTATGCCAAGCCTCACAGCAACATGTTTAACGCAGGCATTTCCCTTTCCTTGCTCAGCAAAGAGATCTACATTGACCTCACATACATTTCCCGGCAAGGCTAGTGTAGACAGCTTTTTTTTTCTAAATTTCTCTACCTTCCAGCAACGCTACCTATTTATTACTTGGATCTTATTCCAACGGGATTAGTGAGGATGTTGTAAAGAACACTTGTAATTGAAAACTGCCCTGATGTTGTAAAGCTTCCGAATCTTTTTGATTCATTTAGATACTTCTTATGGTAGCCTTACTGTAGGTGTATAGTCGGTGATTCCTATTCCCTGTTTCAGATGTGGGATCAATAGTTGTTTTTGTGAGGGATACCGCTTATATGAATGGAATCTTCCTTTAGATTCTTGGGATCATTACTGACGACCTTTGTTCGATGTTGAGGACGACAAACTTTAGCTTTCTTGTAACGTAAGCAATACATGATTATATTGATAGTTTATTGAGCAAATTGTGCGGCATTGAGTTTGGGATAAGTTCTACTAAACCATCCCAAATAGTTGTTAGTCTTTAAAATCTCAAATAATGGATGACCCTGTTCTCATCCAAAGAAACTGAACAGTCCACGTATTGTTAATGTTTTCATGAGAATGATTTTACTTGTTTCATCAACATAAACAGGTCTGGTTAGTCACTCAATAGAAATCGTCCCATGGCCAACGACTTTTCGCAGCATGTCGCCTTGGGTGTGATCAATAAAAAAATTGGAATAAGGGGTGAACAATAGATGATTTATTTTCTCGCCTTCTGTTGGGTTACTGAAAATTTTGAACCCCCCCCCCAAATGGGCGCAAATAAGTAACCAATTTAGCATGAATTTACATTATAAATTGAACTCCCACTGGAAATTTTGAATTAAAAAAAAATCAGGTGTAAATAAATAACCAATTTAGTATGAATTTACATTATAAATTGAACCCTCACTAAAAACTTATTCAGGGGTAATTAAAAAAAAAGTTTTTTCTTGACATAGTAAGGAGTAAATATCGAAAATTGATGAATGAAAGCCCTCAAGCTCCGTCAGTGTGGCTTCTACATACATACATATACAGCCAGCTGGACCAACTTGAAAACTGAAGAAACCTATTTTGACAGTTTTGATTACAGTTATGGTAGACGGATCCTAATTACTCATAGGCTGTTTCCCCGTCGTAGAGCAGTGGTTTGCAAGCTGATCTCTCAGACCATTACACGAATTCGATCCTCACTGGGTTCCCTGTATATGTAGCTTTGTGTCGTACTAATCTTAGCATTGTAAATATTTCGGCGTCTTGTCACGATTTAATGGTTATGAACCTCAAATTTCTGGCCTTGCGCTAGTATAGACGATGTCTCTTAGTCCATGTTTCAAGTATTATATAGGTTGTATGGTCGTCCTTTGTCCTCATTCGGTACTCCCCAACCGTGACCGCATGTCAAACTAAACTAAGTTTAACCCACGCTTAAATCGTTGTGGTTTCCACATCAGAGTCAGAGGTTGATGTTCAAATTTAAGTCAGAAATTTGAATTATATGTTCTAGTCAGTCAGTCAGTCAGTCAGACAGGTTTTGGAAGCGTTGAGTAACACAATCTTCCTACCCTAGTTCTCCAACCCATTTGTTGGCCTTGTGCTGAGGTTTTAAAAAAATATCAATAAACTAACGGTTTCTATAAACCACCACATCACTAGTAGTGTTTATTACGAAAAAATACCACACCAGGAGAAACAGCACCTTTGTCTCCTTCAAACTACTCTCTTCGAGACATCATACACTATCACAGCATCTTTCCTACTTGATAAAAATAGTTTGCAAAGTCCTCTTGCGGGGTTACGAATTGTTGGCTCGTTGCATTCTCTTTAATCTCGTCAACCGTCTGAAATCTACTTTTCAACGGTGATTCTAATTTTGGGAAAAGCCAGAGGTTGCTGGGAGCCGAATCTGGACTGTAGAGGCAGACCTTTGAAATGCCAAAAATTTTACATGAGATGTGAAAAACTGGTATTGTAAATGTGACGGTCATACAGTACTCTAGCTCACCAGATGACTTTCATTGTCAATTGGGCAGCCCCAGAGGAGAGTTTCTATTCACACATGCCCAGTTAGGTCCCCTCTGGACGCTTGTCAAGTTACATCGGAAGACACACAACAAATTCTGTTGGTCGGTGAAAAAATGCATCTGTTATAATCACGGTCGTATTTTAACCCCGACTGCATTTGGATCCAGTATACGTCGGCAAGGTCTGGGCGTTTTCTATCGCTATTCATTAACTTCACTGAAACTCCAACCCTCTCACATTTAGCCATTTTCTACACTAACTTACTATGTACGTCTGGTTACGGGAAAAATAAGTGATGTTTAGGCATCGAATTTTCCAATTTTTGACTAAGAATTTGTTTTAGCAAGATCCAGCATTCAATCAATACGTCATGTGAAAATACAGGTAAATGGATTGTCTGTGGTCAGGAAGCATCTGTTGTATCAGTGGCTACGCCTGGTCCAACTGCGCACCCTGCAATTCTCTGTTTCAGATTATTATTTTTTTAAATTCAAGATTATCTTTTTGAAGATTTTTCCAAGGTTTCTCAGATAAATTGCGACCTGAGAGCCCCGGCGAATCCCCTGCAGTTGCGTGATCTGCGGATAGAAAAAAAATCCCATTAATCAACATGAATAAAAAAGATGGGGAATGGTACGGATAACAATAAACAAAGTAAATAAAAAAAAAAAAATAAAAAAACACGAAACAGAAAGAAAAAGAGGAAGAGGAAGGAAATAAAACGAAACCTTGAAAAGTAGGTAGAAATTAAGGAGAAAAGAGGAGTGGGGAGAGGACACAAGCGAAACTTCCACTAAAATAACAAGTCGACGATGGCGGCTGGTTGACTACAACGGAATAAAGGGTTTGAAATACTTTGAGAAAAAGAAAAGAAGAAAAAAAATACTGGAGACAATTGACGACAAAGTAGAGAGAAACCAGGATAAAAAAAAGAAGGAGAAAGAAGGGGAAAAAAAAGGATTTGTGAAGCTCGACCTCTATAAGTCCAGTACGCCAGATGACTAACTGGCACGGCTGTAATTATTTTATCGGTAGCAAAAATGTTTGTAAACGTCAACACAGTCTACATTGGTTACTGACTCTCAGCTATTGTGGTTCAAGGGAAACCGGTCAAAGTGAACGTCTTTTGAACAACAAAGGCTGGCAAGCATAACTTTAATGTTAACTCATAATAAGTAATTTTGTGCACAGTTTACGGAGGAAAAGACCTATTTATTTGAATGTTCAGAATATTTGGAGTGCGATGAAAAAATCCTTTGAGAAACCTATGGGACTGTTTTCTTAAAATTTCTCAATTCACCCCCCCCAAAAAAAAACAAAAACAAAAAACACGTACCTTTTAAAAAACTGTCCTTCGTAAAGATATGAATACACGAGTATAAAATCAAATTATGTCCCCGAGGAAGAGGAGTCTTTGATATTGAAGACTATTCCAACTCGATTCTCAATGAATTTGAGGACTTAACAAGGGAGAGTATTGAAAGAGAGAGAGAGAGAGAGAGAGAGAGAGAGAGAGAGAGAGAGGGGGTTACAATTGAAAGATATCTACGTAGAGATTAATAGATATCTATAGCTCATGGATACTGAAGATCATGCAAGGGAAGTAACGTATTGATCATTAGACGTTTGTAAGGATGTGCAGCGTCAAACTTCCGATTTGTTTGAAAAATCAGCGTTCGAAATCTTGATTTTGTTATGGCACAAATACCTTTTCTGGTCATTGAAGATAAATACGATGGCTTAATAGCCCCCAGACTGGCTTCCTCTTCCTCTTCCTTAAACACACACAAACTATATATATATATATATATATATATATATATATATATATATATATATATATATATATATATATATATATATATATATCCCGATTGGAAAGGCTCACGAACATTGTACGCTTGGAACTTTAGGAATTCTTTCTAAGTAACAGGAAATTTTCTTACCAAATAAATAAAATATGATATGAAATAAGAAACACACATAATAATAAATAGACGTAACTCTTGTATACATAATCCAAATCACATAAAATAAGATCACCTAAGTGGAGTTCTCAAGCTGGTGATAGCGCATTATATGTCAACTTAGACCCCCCCCCCCAAAAAAAAAAATTAACAAAGCCTGTGTGTGAGGGAAATAGATACCGGCTTGTTGTAATATCTTATAAGAACACTCCATGATGGACAACAAATATTTTTTTATCATCAAAAGTATTCGAAACTTTGGTTGGTTAGGGGACACGATTTTTTAACTACTTACCGCACCAAGCTTAATTTGATGCAGTGTGAGGCGACCAGTGAGAATTGAACTCATTAAATTAGTAATGGTCAAATGAGACTAAGTTGCTAATCACTAGAACAAATGAATGCTGGGAAGAAGAAGGAAAAGCAGAACAAGATGGCGGTATATTAAAGAAAATAATCTTCGACGTAGACGAGGTGGTTACACTGATAATCATCCAAGTAGACGAACTTGGAGGAGGCAATAAAAATCATTAGCAAAAAAGAAATATATTGAACTAATTAATAATGAATTCACGCCCGATTACCATGTTTAATGAGTACCCAGCCGTCAACCAGTTAGGAGCTTGTCATTTGTCAATTAAGTTGCTGTCAGTCAACGCATTTACAGACACAGTTACATATGTTCGTACTCACTGACAAATGTATACGCATACTTGTTATTCGCGGAGGCTATTAACTTATGGATTCTAATTCCAGTGCTGGGTTGATGATACCAGTTAGTAAAAACCTCACTCACCTCAGCCAACTGAGTGGGGGTCGACAATAGGCTACAGAAGAAATTATTTAATTTCAGGGCGGATTTATGCACTGTTACTTACCCTACGTCCTAGTTATATGTCCACACCTCATGTTTTCAAAATTTTTGTCTGTCCACACTATATCTCCATAAATTCTCAGTGAATTCGAATAAAAAACTTGGTGGAAGAGGGGACAATAGGCTGCAGAAGAAGGGGTTACATTTTAGAGTGGACCAATGCCCAATTACTTCCCCTTTGGCTGAAGTATGCGCTCTCTTGATACATTCTGGTTTAGAACATGGAAAAGTTCATTTCAAACCATTTCGCTGTTTGTCAATTTTATTTTGCTATTAACTTTAATACCCAAGTAGGGTAAATATTCATATGGGATATGTTAGCGTATATAATTATACATGAACACATACAGATATATAAGCGTTAGGATCTTTTGATTCTACAAGAAACTCTCATCACCAAAAATACATTTGTCTATAAATGCAAAGAGGAAGATGATATTTTCACTTCTGCTCTAAAACTAGATTACCGTAGCCTTATTGCTTCATTTTCGTCATAATAGCCCCACTCTGTACGCTTATCTCTCTGTCAACCTAGACTTTAGTAACCCATCTACCCAACCCTGACTCTTCTGACTGTCTTACAAGATTATATAGAGCAATATATCGGCTTGGTGAGATCAAAGGCGCCGACATCAGACGACTGGTGTTGTCAGTTTCATACAGGAACTGGTTTTACACAACAGAATAGGACAAAAAGGATGTAATTTTTATTTTTAAATGAAAGAAAACAAATCATATACTTACTGTCATTTTCTCTCTGTCTGTCTCATTCCAAATAAGCTTTTCCACAAACGCCCAAACCTCATAATGCTACGGTACGATGGTGGAGAAAAAGTTTCCGTTTTACGATGGATTATTTTTGGAAATTGAGCACGCCCTAAAGACAAACGAAAAAGATGAATAAAAGAAGGAAGAAATTGTCTTTAAAAAATGGTGACTGTAATACATATGTGAATTTTCGAAGCTATTTGTCAAAAAATGTGATAGACAGAGGGAAAAATAACTTGCCACCGTGTTTTTTGTTGTTTGGTGGGATCGGTGATTGTGACTATGGCGAATCGATGATGATGATGTTATTGTTGATGATGATGATGATGATGATACGGTTAAATAGTTGTAAATAACACAGCGTGGACATACTTTTATAAAACTCTCTTGTTGCAACATGTCTATTTTATTTAGTAAACCTTTTATACGAACAGGGATTTCGGTCCGAGTCTTATAACAAGAATTCAAGGCCTGATCAGATCAGCCGTGCAGTCTGATTATCAAATGTCATGGTTCACAGACTTCAATCACACAGCAACAGCTCGGATAATAAAAAATTTGACCCACATATCAAACACCTACCATGTCTTTCAAGAAACATGAATAGCTCGAAATACCAACAGAATTGTCCAAGCCCATTTAGTAGAAAGAAAATCCAATAGACTTTATTAGACTGTAGTGGTTTTTATTTACACAAAAGACTTAAGTTGAATTTTGTTTCAAATTGCAACTAATCTAATGCTCTTCTAGAGTTTTGCTTGTCATGTCCGTAATCTTTAGTTTGTAATTCCTATTCAATAGAATGTTTTACTCTAGTGAGCTGGGTAGGGAAAGTGGATGGGACTAGAGGGTAGTACGAGCTTGGACGGCTGGGGAGAGGGATTATAATTGGCTTTAAACGAGGAGATGGAGCAAGCAAGTCTAGACTTCAGCTAAGCGAGAACTAGTTCTTTTTCCCAAGGGGAGTGCCTCGGACTTGGGCTCGAATCTACCCTGGCTGCTAAGATTGCCTGTTACTCCTCTGATGTGGAAAGTGGACCTCTACAATCTGCACACATCTGCTTTATCGGAGGATCTGTGCTTGAAGTTGCAGACTACCGTGCTGTCCTGATTCTCTTTGAAGGGGACAACAGAACTCAAACCAGCTCAGGCATTTACCTACAACGGGAAGTTTACGTCCTGTGTTTAGCTGTAAGTCAACTATGTTATTAGAATATTCCCGAAAAGGGGTGGCAGATACCTATAGCTAGCTGGGACATCAGCTCCTGCCAAACCCACGAAGGTGTCTCGCTCCTAACCGTGCGACTCCGGTGGACCATGGGGTGCAAACCCTTGGTTTTACAGGTTGGGATCGGCCCTGCACAGGTCGCACTTCGCCTTAAAACTTCGTTGTATCGACCGGGGGATGTTTTGTGTATAGGTACCACCGTCTAAGTTCCTGCCCTCGACGAAAACCTTCCAAAAATCTTCGTAAGCGAAGCCAAGTCATATGATGTTGATTAGACCCATGTCAAGGGTGATTATGGAGCTAAGGGAGTTTTGTTGCTTCTGCCTGGGCAGTTTTGAGAGGGTGGTTTCCTAAAGTTCTCACACGTCCATCCACTGTGTTTACCGTCAATCATCTTGGCGTGCCAGGAATATTTTGTCAAAGTGTGGGGCAATTTGGATTCATGCCGTTCCCCGGAGTAAACAAACTTAATGTGCACTCACATAAATTAATTATGTAGATAGATATGATTAATAAATTATTCCCAGGCCTTCGTACCAAATAACCGTGTGTAAGCTGTCGGATGTTATCTGGAGAATAGACGGACTCCACAGACTAGTTATTTCATTGACCTTTGAAATACTACAAATGACCCAGCATTTCAACGTTGATTTAGAATCATTAGAGATTTTAATTATATCCCCAAAACAGGTCCATGGTAAGATAGCTGATGATCGCCACAAAAAAATTAAGGATCTAACATTAGTATCTAAATTTGGATAATAGTAAATTGAATTATGTATAAAACACGAAATACTCCCAACATAGTACATTAACAGCGATTGTAAAATAATTGTCTTGCATAACATAACATTGGTAGAGGATTGAAAAATTATTTCTTAGCGGTATCGATTGGTAGCGACAATTCAATATATATATATATATATATATATATATATATATATATATATATATATATATATATTGGATTGATTGATCCTCAGTTTGATGAATTGTTGATTCGTGTGTGTGTGTGTGTGTGTGTGTGTATGTGCGTGTGTATGCACGTGCATGTCTGTGCCTGTGTTTGTGTTTGTGTTTTCATATCTATGTATTCAAAAAATTATTTTCCGTGAAAAAAGTGGAAAGTGCATTGTTACGGACAAGGAAACGTAAAAAAAAAATCAGTCTCTTCATTATTCATTGATTTTATGCATCTCATATCTATCCACCTAATTTACATGAGTGTACACTCACACATTCACACACAAGTATATATATATATATATATATATATATATATATATATATATATATATATATAAAAATGATGTAAAGAGGGGGAGAAGGCAGGGAGGAAGGGGCAATAAGCCAAGATAGCTTTATAGATAATTGAATTGATCATTTGACTGATTCGTTGATTGATAAATTGTTGATAAAATTAGTCCCTAATCATGTGTGTGTGTGTGTGTGTGTGTGTATATATATATATATATTGGCGTGTGCATACATGCATATGCACGTATATATGCATGGGGTGGGCACGTGTGTGTGTGTGTGTGTGTGTGTGTGTGTCAGTGTGTGTGTGTGTGTAGGCGTATGCATAAGTTTGAATGGGTTTGCGTATGTGCTCCAGTTCTTGTTGAAACTTCAGCAGGCAAATTCTACGTGGACTCATTCACAACACATTTTCCTCAACTGAATTGTCTCGCTCATATTCCGAACAATGGCTTCATTTCCCAGAACGACCGTAAAAGTAAATAGAAGAAAATAAATGGTGTTATGTTTGTCAGGACAGCAGCAAATTAAATATATTATTCAAGGAGATAGACTTGAACTTTTTTTCTGATTAGAAATGACAGAATTTGCAATAGTTTTTTCATATTTTTTTCCATTTTTTTGATTATTCATTTTTCGTTATTCTTTCCTTCTTTCTTTCTAAGTTTTTGTTGGTTTTGTTCGTCAGTCTTTCTTTTTTCTTTCTATTGTGAATTTCTTCTCTTCTTTACCCACATCTCAATTCCCTTGATATTTCCTTCATTTTTCAATTTTTTTTCTATCATTGTTTCCTTTTAAAAAAAAAAAAAAAATCATTTTCATCTTTTTCTCGACTCTTTCTTTCCATCTTCAACAGCATTTCCTTCTTTCCTTTCTTGGCCTTCTTTTTTTCCTTCACAATTATCACTCCCTTGATATTCATTATATCCTCTTCCTTCTTTCTTTCTTTCTTTCTTTCTTTCTCGTTGTCTTTTTTTTCTTTCCTCTTATCAACTTCTTTCTTTATCGTAGTCAGAAAGACTACGATATCAGGCTTCTTTCATTCATTTATTTTCCCTCGAAGTTGAGTATTTATTTCTATACCATAAAGCCCTTTTTACACCGTGTATTTTTATTTAAATGCCAAACATATGGCAAGCCTTTTCACTATTTCATCGATACAAATATATATCTCCGCCTCTTTTCTAGAAAGAAAAAGAAAGAAAGAAAACACAATTACACTATCCACAATTCTCTCTAGACCTTAACATTAAAAGAAGGACTTATATAAAAATAAGTTTCAAAAACTCACTTTTACTTCAACTCCCTTTTAAAACTTAATAAAGTGATATAAAATTTAAATGAATGGAGCTCTTACTATCCTATTCATTGGGCTGATAAACGTTCCCATATTGTGTTATGAAAAAAACCCCCAAAAAAAACCATCACATACGACATATTTTGACACCTCCCCCAAACTTGTGTCTACCTGGCCGAGACATGCGTAGGGAACAGAAGAGATAGTTGGAGGTAGGAGCTCAGGTATTTTACCAGGTAGACGCTGGAAAAAAGAAAGCGAAAAAGTTGAGGGGAAGAGTATAACCAGTCATTGCCCCCCTCTACCAGTTAATCTACAGGGAAGCTAGTCATTCAAGCGAAGACTACTACGACTACTACTCCAAAGGTGTATCTTGTTCACATATTACTAAACAGCGTATGGCTAGCTTTCTAAGTTATTTACCTGGCCCGGTCTGAGTGTGCTGCTGTGGTCTTGTGTAAGAAAGAACACCAGCGTTTACCGTCCCCCCTTATCGTTCACATTAATATATTCATACACACATACACAAATGCATGTATGCATAACCAGGTGTATATAAATGTGTTTATATACGCAATTATAAGTGTACTTTCATTTGAATTACGTTTTTTCCAGCCAAGGAGGAATTCTCTTTCCGTACCGTGTGTAACCTGTGACGAACAAGTGGCTTTTCCTACCGATGTTAGCGACAATGGGTAAGTACTTTCAACTTTAAAACTTTTTTTTTCTGTGTGTTTTTTGTCTCCATCCGTGAACAGAATATTCCTTTATGATAAAACATAATTATTACTAACTACCTATAAATTCTTTTTCTTCTTCCTGAAACTGTAAACAAGTTTGTTCAACAGCCGACCTAGATTAAATAAATAAATAAATAAATATAAAACTTTCATACACTGATTTATTTACAAATATTCAATATTATGATAATCCTGATGATATTTTGTATCTTCTCCCTTCTTGCATTGCAAACACGATCAATTCGCTGTCAACTAGGTAGTCTCTAGTGTGAATAATACTAATGTCTATTACATGGACCTTGACTACCAGTCGTTCAATGGTTGTTAATGTTTGGGTAGGCGAATGTCAAATCTAAAGTATTGCTTGTCTCCATAACTATTGTACTTAGAAATTTATTTATTCATCTATGTATAGGGTTAGGGGGGAGGGGGCAAAGAATGCACCCTGTTAAAGCGAAAGGCTTCTCATGCTTTCATTCTTGATTATAATCAATATATCCACTATAAACTAAAAAACTTATTAAATAGAATATAAGAAAGATAAAATAACAATCAATAGCGACGGAAGTCAAGGGATATTTTTAGAATTCCTTACACATATTTATATCCCTATATACACATATATTCACTGTATAATTTTCCATCAATGTAATTAATATTCCCAATGAATTAAGTGCATTGACAAGTGAGCGAATTATGTTGAAAAATGGATATTTCCTTGTGTAAAATAAATGCTTTTCCCTTAATTATAATGTACATATAAATATATGTATGTGTGTGTAAAATTTGTGTGTGTGTGTGTGTATTTGTGTGTGTGTGTGTGTGTGTGTATGTATTTGTGGGTGTGTGCATGCAT
>OY735207.1:23367272-23430047 GCA_963457665.1 Thysanoteuthis rhombus | reverse complement strand
TGTGTATCTATATATATATTTGCATGTATATGTGTGTGTGTATCAATATATATATATATGCATGTATATGTGCGTGTATCTCTCTATATATGCATGTATATGTGCGTGTATCTCTCTATATATGCATGTATATGTGTGTGTATCTATATATATATATATGCATGTATATGTGTGTGTATCTATATATATATATATATATGCATGTATATGTGCGTGTATCTATATACATATATATATGCATATATATGTGTGTGTATCTATCTATATATATATGTGCATGTATGTGTGTGTATATCTATATATATATGTGCATGTATTTGTGTGTGTATCTATACATATATATATATATGCATGTACATGTGTGTGTATCTATATATATATGCATGTATATGTGTGTGTATCTATATATATATATATACACGTATATGTGTGTGTATCTATATATATATATATATGCATGTACATTTGTTTATTTATATATATATGTGTGTGTATCTATATATATATATACGTATACATGTTGTGTGTATCTATATATATGCATGTATATGTGTGTGTATCCATATGTATGCATGTATATGTTTGTGTATCTACATATATGCATGTATATGCTTATGTATCCATATGTATGCATGTATATGTTTGTGTGTGTGTATATATACATGCATGTATACGTATGTGTGCGTATATATATATATATATATATGTATATATATATATATATAATGTGTGTGTATGTATGTAGCATCTTGTAAAAATCATATAAAAGATATATACGAAGATGGATCAATTTGCTATGGAGGTATTGAGGTGCGTATATATATATATATATATATGTATATATATATATATATAATGTGTGTGTATGTATGTAGCATCTTGTAAAAATCATATAAAAGATATATACGAAGATGGATCAATTTGCTATGGAGGTATTGAGGTACTATCCTTCTATCTTTCATATATATATATATATATATATATATATATATATATATATATATATATATATATATATATATATATATATATAAATTAAGAAATGGATCCAACGGAAGTGATTATAAATTGCGTTATATTATATTGAATCTCTTTTGGATGTTGTTTATCACACGTTGAATTATCATTTGGCCTCGACAACGAAAATAGAATAAAGAATTAAAGAAATGTGGCAGCTGCAGTAATCGAAACAGCGACCGATAGGCGAGCCGTCCCAACGTAGTGTTGTTCTCACTATTGAGCTAAAAAGCCACCGTTAATGCAAAGGCCCAAATACCCACTTTAACTTCATATTCCCATTTTGTTCATTCACGGTCTATATCTGTTCTATTTTTTTTTTTTTTAACGTGGACAATTATATTATTAAGAAATGGATTATGCCTTTGGTCAAATGATACATTCACCATGTTATAACGGGAAATCATTTTAAATGGAGTTTCAATATAATGTAACACAATTTACAATCATTTCTTTGGATCACATATCCATTCATTAATTATATAACTGTGTTGAAACAAAAAACACGCACATACACACACACACACACACACATACATATTACTTAGGGTTGTACCATTATCGATTGGTGCACATGGAACTGTGCCATTGCAAGTAAATTAATAAAAGCAATGTTTTTTTCCAGAGTATTCGTTTGATAGTGCAGCGTAAAGTGCCAGGATTTGGGAGATGAACGTTCGGTTTCAAATCAGATGATTGGATGCTATCTTTACTTGTAATAACTGTGTATGTCTGAAAGGGACTGATCGATTTTATAAAATTATCAGCTTATTGATACTGTCATTAATATCAAGAAGAGTTTTTTCGGATGATAGGACCAGAAGCGAGGAGACAAAATGAGTTCCTGCAAATCAACTTGAATTTTTACTTTCCGCATAGTCTGTACTGACCTGAACGCATGGAAGGCAAAACTTTTGTTCAAATCGGATCAAGATTTTGTTCAAATTAGATCAAGAAAAGTTAGCTTTAAATCTCATATTTCGTTCAATAGATTTCAATTTTTCTGTCTAATTTGTCGTTAATTCACACCTCTGTATTATCATACTTTTACTGATCAAAAGTTTTTTGGGGGGTTACTTCAAGTATGAAAAAGAATTGGAAGATTCTGCATAGAAAATAAACAAGTCTGAACTACAAAAATGTTATGTTTCTGTCCGTTCTGACTGTTGACTAAAATCTCATTATTTTGTCAGCAAGGAATCTTTTCGATTTGGTAAATTGGATTATTTTCAGCAAAAGTATATTAATCTAGCAAGGCTCTGAATAGAGGAAACCTGATTTAACGAAGAGCAGATCCGGTACAAAAGAACTACGGCTAAATGATGCAGAAATTTAATAGGAAAACACATTAAAGAAAATTAACTGGATCTTTGAGTGAAATTGTAAAAATGAATGTCATTTAGTGACTGCCTACCTCTGGGGCTGTTTAATGCGTGTTTGGACATTTCGTCTACGCACGTTTAATTCAGAAAATTACTGAACGTCACCATCATTAGTCTTTTAACATCTGACGTTGGACATAGACTTTCCCAAGAATTCGCCACACTTCTCTATTGTGGGCGTCGCGGAGCCAGTATTTTCTAAATTTGTCTTAGATCATCTCTCCATCTTGTATTCTGTCGGCCTCGGTTTCACATGTGATCTTTGGTTGTGAGTCCATCAGTTATCTACTATTCTTGCAACATGACCTGCCCATTGCCATTTAAGTTTTCTTATATATATTTTATGTCTCGGACATCCGTTATCTTCCGAATATCTTGTGCTGTCTTGTGATCTCTTCATGTGAGATTGAGCATGATTCTCTCATGTGCATGTTGCATGCTTCTCAGTTTGCAAGTCTGTCTCTTGGTTAAGTTCCATGTTTCAGCTCCATAAGTGACTATCGAGAGGATACACTGGTTGTATACTCTTCTTCTTAGGATTATTGGGATCGTCTTGTTTTTGAAGGCTGAGTTTGCTCTGCCAAAGGCTTGCTATCCGAGGGCAATTCTTTGCTTGATTTCTTCTTCCTTTGTGGGTTTCATAGAGATTCGTTGTCCTAAGTATAAGTTGTGGTCTACCTTGCCGAGTTTTACATCTTCTATCTTGACAGATATGTTTTTATTCTCAATATGATTGTTGTACATGGTTTTCGTTTTACTGAAGTTCATGTGTAGGCCAACTTTATTTTTTGCTTTCTTCGTTTACTTCATCTACCATAAGTTGGAGGTCGTGTAGGTTCTCTGCGAAAAAGACGATGTCGTCTGCAAATCTTAGATTGCTTAGATATTCACCGTTTATTTTGATTCCTCTATTCTCCCAGTCCAGGTTTCGGAAGATCATCTCGAGGCAGGCTGTGAAGAGATTGGGTGAGCTGGTATCACCTTGTCTTACTCCTTCAGTGATGAAGAAAAACAAAAACGTAAAAAAAAAAAAAAAATACCGGACATAAATAAAAAAGGACAAACTCCCCATTTCCCAGCCCCCGAAATCTAAACAGTTTTCATGTCATCCATTTGTGTTGAAAGAGTTGAACACAGCTTCTTTCATATTAGGGACTTCCGGTGGCTGTTTTTTTTTAATTCGTAGGAAAAATAGCATAAAGCTAATTGTAAAAGGGAAAATACTTTTGTGTACTTGAGACAGGTTTTAGTTTTAAAATATTGTTTTACATCCTTCAAAGAATTGCTTCAATTATGCCATGATGAATGTGTCTCCAATAGAATATTAATGTCTGCTCTTGAAAATTTTTCAAAAATAAAGTAACGTCCATACACACTTGACTAGTTAATTCAATGATTAATTAACTGGATTTCGTAAAAAATATTACTTAAAGGTTATCGACTGAAATTCGGCCTACAAAAAATCCGTTGACGAATCATCCATCGACTGAAATGTCAGTCGGCGAACAAGCCTGAGAGTCGTTCTTGTGATTATTTTCAACTTATTTAGCCTAACATAACTCATCCTACGATGACGTTAAGTTGTCTCTAACTTGGCCATGCTGACATAACTGGCAGTATTTTCTATAAAATCCTGAATGTAGACTACCAAGTAGAACGTATTCAAATGAATCATCATCATCATCATCAGTCTTTTAGCGTCCGTCGTTGGACATAGACCTTCCCCAGGATTTGCCACACTTCTCTATCATGGGCGTCACGGAGCCAGTACTTCCTGAACTTATCTAGTTCATCTCTCCATCTAATATTTTGCCGGCCTCGATTGCGCATATGGTCTCGGGGAATCCATGTTGTGAGTCGTGATGTCCATCGATTGTCAGCCATTCTTGCAACATGGCCAGCCCACCGCCATTTTAGATTTTTTATGGATTCTATGATGTCTCTAACTCTTGTCTTTTCCCGGATGTGTTGTGCTGTTTTGTGGTCTCTCCATGTGAGGCCCAGCATTATTCTTTCATGTGCACGTTGCATGGTTCTCAGCTTACGGGTCTGTTTCTTGGTTAAGTTCCATGTTTCAGCTCCATAAGTGACTATTGGGAGGATGCATTGGTTATACACCCTTCTCTTTAGGATTAATGGGATCTTATTATTTTTGAAGGTTGAGCTAGCTCTGCCAAAGGCTTGCCATCCTAGTGTGATTCTTCGCCTGATTTCTTCTTCTTTTGAGGGTCTCATCGAGATTCGTTGCCCTAGGTAGATGTAGTGGTCTACTTTCTCGAGTTCTGTGTCCTCGATTTCGATCTTAGTGTTCTTATCTCCAATGTGGTTGTTGCACATGATCTTCGTCTTGCTGAAGTTCATGTGTAGGCCGACTTTCTTGCTCTCCTCATTTAGTTCATCTATCATTAGTTGGAGGTCATGTAGGTTCTCTGCGAAAAGGGCTATGTCGTCTGCGAATCTGAGGTTGCTCAGATACTCGCCGTCAATTTTAATTCCTTTACTCTCCCAGTCTAGCCTTCTGAAGATCATCTCGAGGCAGGCTGTGAAGAGTTTAGGTGAGCTGGTATCACCTTGTCTTACTCCTTTCTGGAGCTGGAAGGGGTCCGAGTCTTTATGTAGCCTGATCTCAAATAGTCTATAATTCATACATTTTTTGATTTTCAAAACTTTGATAAAAAAATTCTATTAGATATTTATATATTTGAAATTAGGTGTAAAACTATTCAAGCTTCATAAGTTTTTATTAAAATAAATGTGCAATTCATCAAACCGAAAAGATCTGCGATAAGATCTTATCAAAGCAAAATCTGCAGTTGGCTAATTTTGTACTCCAACCATGAACTTTTTGATAGAAACAAATTTGCTTGTGTATTCTTATTGACCGACCAAGATCGGTATCTTCAATACTACAGTGAATCCTGTATTGTTGTATGATGTGGAAACAGAACAGCTGTCACTGCAACGAGGAAAATGTCCAGAAGAATGTTACGCGTCCGCTGACGATAAAGAACTGTGCCAGTGATCAAGTCGTCAACCTGTTGAGGAAGAAATCCCCCAAGGACTGGATTGGACTCACTCTTTGCAGGCCAGCATCCAGCCAAACGAGACTTGCTCTTTTTTTGAAATTCAGTAAGAAATGGAAGAGAGGCAGACCAAAAAACACCTGGCTTCGTGTCCTGGGAAGAATTAGGGAAACGTGGAGACAGCAGGAGAGATTGGTCCAGGACCGAGATTCCTGAAGAGCTTTCGTTGGTGGCCTTGTAGTAGTAGTAGTAGTAGTAATAGTAGTAGTAACCTGTTGTAGATGGAAGAAAAACGCCGAGGAGGAGCAGAATATCTCGGTGAAAAGAAAAAGCAGGTATTCCTTTTACTAGCAGAGAAGTGTTTCGAGACATATCCTACATTAATGCTGCCAGTTTATATTCTGTATAGTAGGAAGTGAAACTTATCACATTAATTAAAAGCACTCAAATACATGATAATTCAACAGCACAAAGATCTAAAGATGAGACTGGTGAGTTTGCATGTGAGGAGAAACAGTGTAGCAAGGCAGGCAGCAGATCAGGAGTTTCTGCAAAAAAAAAAAAAACAAACAAACAGATATACAACAAGAGAAAGATATTGATCTTTTTGTTAAGCTCGAAGTAAATGAGAGATCATTTCTTTCTATTGCATCCAGGACAACCACAAGATAAGAGCTCTCACATTTTCATCAAAAAGTACATTTAGGAGAAAAAAATAGTTCTCACTGTTATTATTTATCATAAATTGAATCTAATAATTCACTCTACTGTACAGTGTGCCCTGCATATAGTAAAGAACATGAAAGCAATTCGTTCATAGAAGGTATGAAGAATTAGAGGTATATACACCAAAGGATTGATGGATATGGAAACAGCAAACACCATAATGGGTCCATGACAAAAAATTCTTAGGATAAAACCCCCACTAGACAAAACCATCGAAATTTAGCTTGACTTAGCTGTTTGTCCTTTGTGGCCAAATTTGTAAATGCGTTGTCCATGTCAGACGGACTCTCAAAGATATGAAATTTGAGTTCAGATCGTATCGGAATCGACGTCATTATTTTTTATTCATGTTACTTGCTCGGCAGTGGTAAAACAATCTGAATAAAAGGCAACGACAATAGGATGAAAGATAAACTAGTCAAAATTATTAATGAGCTTTTCTTTATGAACAAAGAAAACCAAATTTTGTACTAGATCAATATTCATAGTCGAATGAAAGATATAGCGTAAAAATCACCTGGTACAAAATAACCTACGATGATAAGTTATTACTCAAGCTTACTTAAAGACAAGACATACTACAATAATTTTAAAAAAATTATTATTGAATTTGAGGAGTTTGAAAGCTTTGAGATGAGAAGTCCGCATTTGCAGTATGTTGGTTGGGTGTCAAATCGAACTATTAGCCATTTTGGAAATTTAAACCTTTAAAACACTCTAGAAAACTGTCCTGTTCAAACGACTCTCCAAAAGTTATTGTAATTCCTGCAGTTTATGCTACAACGAGGCTGCATGCAGATTCTTGAAGCCTTTATCATAGAAATTCTGTAGCTGAAGCTGAACAAGATTTCCTCCAATCAAAGTACTTGGATTTTAAATATATCTGATAACTGATGCCCAGGGGAGGACCCCGCTTTCGCATTGCACCACAAAACGCTCAAAACGCCATAATGCAGATATCCACAAATTGAATTTTAAAAATTCAGCTATCATCTAAAATCACAGTTTTTGTCCCCAACCATTAAGGTCTCATCTTGATAATGACTGAGCGATTTTCTGAAAGCGCTCGATCAAAATCCTTCGGACAGTTCTTACTATCTAAGTTCACTCGTACGGAAACAGGAAAGGTTAAGTGAAAAAATAACAAAAAAAAAAACAAAAAAAAAAAAAACAGGTCTGGTTTGTCACTCAATAAAAAGCGTCACATGACCAACACCTTTTAGTAGTATGCTATGTTAGACATGATGAATTGAAAAAAATGTGAAAGGGGTGATCAATGAATAAGTTACTTCTCGTGCCTTTTGTTTGGAATTTCTAAAATTAGGTGGGCAGAAAATGGTAATCAACTCAACATAAACTTATATTGTAAATTGAATTTCCACTTGTAACCTATTTTTTTGGGAGGGGGATCTCCCCACCTCCAGTTTTTTCTAGGCATAAGGAGTAACATTTTCAGTCTTGTAGCACCATTGGTGCAGCCTGCATGCATGATACATACACAGCCAGCCAGACCAACTGTGCTGGTTGACAGTTCCCTTATCCTTTATCAATGAAAAATCACAGCTTAAGTACATATTTATATATATATATATATATATATATATATATATATATATATATATATATATATATATATATATATATATGTCGGATATATCGTATCCTTATATTCATTACACAAACATATATGCATATATATTTCATAATATATATTCTCAATCAGCAAAAATACAAAAAAGAATAGAAAACAGATTTTATCCATTGAATATGTTTAATCCCAGTGCTCTATATTCAACACGGCAAATAGAGCTATATATACATATATATATATATGTGTGTGTGTGTGTGTGTGTGTGTGTGTGTTTGTGTGAATAATTTCTCTGTGTGTGCATTTTCCTCGCATGAATGCAGAACTTGTCAATGTCCCATCAGTGATAATAGATACATCATGAATGGTACATTGTTCATAGGTTATAGTGTAGATACATAGAATACATGCGTTATTACGATGGACAGAAATTATGGAAAAGAAGGACGAATTCTTATACTGAGCGAATTAATGGAGTATTGTTAATCAAACAATCTCACTTTCTGACTAACTGAAGACAGGAAATATGCCGAAGAGATTCAATCGTCTGAAAGGAGGGGTGGATTTAAATGGGGCACGAAGGAAACGGCTATCTGCTGTATGTTTTTAGATTCTAAAGCATCTAAAATCACAGTTTTTTAAAATTCCCAACCATTGGGGTTTTGGATCTTGAGAAGTGAATAGCCGAAAGTGCCAGATCAAAAACTCTTGAACAGTGCTTGCATACACTTATCACTGATCTACGTTCACTCGTATGGGAACAGGAAAGGTCAAGTAAAAAATGACATTCCTTGTCTATGACTTTTAGCCAAACTTATGAATGTTAAGAACAGACTTGGATTTCTGAAATGACTATATTATACTGGTATTGATAGATACCTAAATACATGTCTGCATACTACGATATTCATTTCTAAGGTGCCCTATGTATGTAGCGTACTATTTATGACGTCTGCGATTGGCGCCGACAAGACGATTTTTATCTCAAGGTCGTCTACAGCGGATATTTCGAGCAAATGTCCGACCATTAGGTGCGAGTTTGCACAAACTTCCAATCGTCCTTGTACCCACTTAATTCAGCAAAATAATCATAAAAATACGTCGCCATAAATGTTAAAAGACGGGAACTAAATTTGTTGGATGACATTGATGTTTGAACAAAAAAACAATGTTCTAGTGATTAATATTCAGCATTCAAGTTTGCTGAGATCTATTGGGTTGGGATGAAAGAAAAAGATACTAAGTAAGCGTGCATGTATTCCTTTTGTATAATTAAGAATGATTTTTTCGTTTTCAAAGCAAATATGGAGACAATCGTTCAGGAAAGCACCTAATCTCTGACAGACTTACGCGCCTAGCAATACGCTTTGTTGAGTGGTGTAGTTACGTATTTCCAATGGCCACAAATAGTTGAAGTTTGTGCCGGGATGTGAGCCAGGATTTCGAAGGTAGGCTAGCCCTCTTCAAAGCAGGCAGACCCTTTTTCACTTGGAGGATTAGCACACACTGAACTTTCTACTCCCTATAACCTAATGCCTGACTAAGCTAAGATTAGTAAATATCTATATCCGTTATTTTATGCTATTCATCTACCTATCCTCTCAGACAAACAATTGTATGCATGCATTGCTGGGTATTTAAGATGAAGTTTCTTTGAAACGTTTGTCTTTGACGTTCTAAAGACGCCACCTTGGCAATGCACGATGGTTGACGAAGAAAAGAATGGTCGAGTGAGCACTAGGGCAAACCTCTCTCACATATCTACCTGCTCTGGCAGTGGCAGCAAAAAACAAAAAACAAAAAACAACCCAAAACTCCTACCCACTCAATCAACCCTTGCGGAGATCAAAGTTATATACGTATGGAATTCTTACGTTCTAACTTATGTTGGAAGAGAAAATCCAAACCAAACCAGGTATTTTCCAATTCAAGTTTAGCGATTGAGAACACCAAATGAAGATATTCCAAAGATCAAAAGAATAGATTTCCTTGAAATGAAGCTGAAATAATTGGCCATTTTCGACGATCGCTTTCGAGTTGTGTGCAGAGATCACCTTGTTATGATCAAGGTATTTCAAGCCGGGACGATCGATTCGAAATCAAACGACATTGATTGTTGACTAGTCCTCATTGAAGAATGGAGACTTACTGGCTGTTCACCCATCCAACACCAACACTTTGTGCCCAGAACTAACCAGATGAGATGATACACAAATTAAGACGGTATCTGTACATCAAACGTCATTAATCAATGAACAGCAACAAAATATACCAGCGCTCTTATATAATCCATCCATCCACCCATCTTTCAGTATTTTTGTACCTATTTACCAGCAGGTTTCTAAAGGTCATATTTCTCTATGAGCGACGTTCAATGATTATCATTCGATAAGAAGTAATTTGCATTATTCGTGCGCATAACTTAATTGACATGGAACTACAAACCGTTAAACTACCCGATCAGAAACAGTTCAACCGAACTCATGTTCATGCGTGTTTCTGCAGATCTTTGTCTCTGATCGTGTGTTTGCACCTCGGCTTGCGTCGATTATATCAATATTCGTCTATTGTGATGGAGAAACTCTACTCATCCGACCAAATTCCGAACAAAGTACCCTGTATGTTTCTGAAAGAGATTACCGAATACAAATATAAACAAGCATAGAATATCAGACCTTGCTTTCACACGGTTGACTCTTTCTTCCTTTCGATTTCATTCATATCAGATCGACATTATCTATATCGACCAGATATCAGTCGATAGATGTCAACTGGAAAACAAATAAGCGCGCGCGCGTGCATACACACACACACACACACACACACACACATTGTGGCTTTTACTTAACGCTTACCTTCAATGAAATATCTTCTATATTTGTTATGGCGATTGTTTTTATCTATTTCATCACATGTACGAGCCAGTCTGACAGCACGCGTTTACATGCATTCATAATAACACTGTGAATTTATGAATGAGTAAACAAGTTCACGTGATATGAAGCAGCCAACTACAATATGCATTCTGCTGTGCGCGCTATTGTGTGCTGAAACGCTTGCTTCGTTCAGATGTGACCGATTTTTGCTCCTCCACCATTCAGCTGGTTTTTGTAAATCAATAGATCTTTTGATAGTAGTATTGTTTTGATTTCCACAACGTTGAGAATATTTACCGGGCACTTTAAAAGACTTGAAAGAGAAATCCATATACTAATTACAATACTATATCAATACCCTCTCTCGCTCTCTCTCATATATATATATATATATATATATATATATATATATATATATCATGTAAACTGGGTGCTACCCGAAAGTGCTTTATTTCTTGGTGGAGTAACTTAGAATGATGCGTGAAACGTCAAGCAAGACATGGTCAACGCTTGATAACTTGATAGACGAAAGCTACAAAGACGTCGAATGATTGTTTATGTATTTCTAACTTCATATTTGATAAACTACCAAACAGCTGGACCCTACAAGCTGCAAATTCGTGTACAAGGGTGACATTGGATAGCTGGTGTTAACCACTGGTGATCTCTAAATGGTAATTTAGGGTCAGATCAATTTTGGCATTTTCAAATCTAAGGGAGAAAAGTCATTTTTGTGTGCATTTTTCAAACATATATGGATGTATTGAATTTTTATGTTTGCGCAGATCCGACCTGGGCGCGTGAAATTTATATAGAATACTAGCTAGGATACCAGGCGTTGCCTGGGGAAAATTAGAATATAACACAGGAAAAATGGATATTTATTCCGTCTCTATGTATCGAATTCATGTTTAAGTGACTAAAAGCAAATCTGGGTGTTCAAATCCTAGAAAATATTATCGTTTTCGTTGCAGGTATATCATTCTTTTACTCTGTGCTATTGGGGCTACACAATCTTTTGAATTTATTTTCGTGTTGATGCTCTTGCTAATATCTCAATTCCTGTACGAAATGATATTTTTACAATTTCATGTCTCAAAGGTCACTGCTATGAGTAACTCGGGTCAAATATGAAGTTCTAAAGGGTGTTTAAAAATGCACACCGAGGCCATATGTTTTGTAACCTTCCTTGAAGCATACTTGTTAAACAATAAAGAGAATAATTTCCATTATCTTTCGACGGTGAATAGTCACCTGACTCGCGAAGAAAAGAAGGAAATATGTCACACAAGTCCCTTATTAACTGTCCTGCTCATTTGGAAACTGTTTCGCCGAGTGTCGTGTCTTTAGGGGCACATTGAAGGAGGGGGTTATTTGGTTTCTCAATTATTAACATGTCTCAGAAATAATAGTATTATATTGTCTGTAACGATTTCTTGAACCGAACTTGATTGTATGGGGACAAATGCTTAATTCAAGTTTTCCTAAAAAAGTTTTACCGGTATATTTACATGAATCTCTGAATCTATTTTTGTATTTATACATGTATTTATGGATTTGGTTTGTGATGTTTATCTGGCATATGTGTGTGTGTTTGTGTGTGTGTGTGTGTGTGTGTGTGTGTGTGTGTGTGAGTATGTGTGTGTGAGTATGTGTACGTATGTGTTCGTATACTATACATAAGTCTATTTTTCACAAAAGATAACCGTCTAAATGTAATTATTTCAGTCATTTTCTTTTATCTTTTCCTTATAAAATGTATTTGACACGATAGATCTATCTTTTTTTCTGTTCACGTTGATTTTTCTATCAATGATAAATTATTCACACCCGAAGCATTCTGTTTAACATAATATATTTGATCTGCCTCTCTCTCTCATATATATATATGTATATATATAACTTAAACTGTGAAATAGTTTCCTGCAAGATAGAAAATGGATTGAAAATGTGGTTCTTCATTTCATGTTAAAATGGTTCCTTGAGATGAGTAAAATGTTCGGCGAGACTCAGGGGAACGCATGATAACCTAGCAAGTGAACAGATCGTGTGTTTTTTCTCTCTATTTTCCTTTCTTCTTATCTTTCTCCCTTTCTTGTTTCAACGATTGGCTTCTTCCTTTTCTCCCCCTTTCTTCATTCTTCTCATTGAGTTTATCTTCTTTCTCTTCTATATACTTGAGCTTTTTCGTCCTTGGCGTTTTCCTTTTCTTCATTCCTTCTTTCATTCACCAATTAGACTTGTTTCTTTCTTTAATCTTTACCTGTCCTCTCATTCCTCTATATAATTTCTATCATTTCTCATTCAGTTCATATCTCTTTTGTTTTGTTCATATCTCTCACAGTCCTTTAATTTAGCATTGACTCCATTCTGTCAATTTCTCTCTTGCATTTTGTTCGCAACTATTTCAATCTTTTCACATCAAGCTCATTCAGTTCCTATTTATCTCATTCTGTTCATGTCTATCGCCGTCCATTAGTATTTCTCCCATTCTCTTCTCATCGAATTGATCAATCTCATTGTTTATATCGATCTCATTCTTTCCATTTCTGAATATATTCATATCTATCTCTTTCTCTTTTTTTTCCTTTCGCTATTTTTATTCCTTCTGTCGTCTCTCATTATTCCTTTGATTGACAATAGCGATTTCACATACACCAATAAAAAGTTTCATTGAATTAGCGATGAAAAAAACGAAGACAGACTCATAACTAAAGTGGCGTTAAGTGACCGACTTATAATTTTCGTCACCGACCTGGCTGACTGCCGTGTCTTTCATAAAGGTCTGAGATTCCAGTCAGGAAATATGGCATGCCTGATGAGAACAGATATACATATCTTCACATCTGAATGGGGAATTACCTGAAAAGAAGCTTTTTATATGCGTATGGGGACTATTCCTATTTCATTTCTATTGTCATCTGTAGAGAAAAACTCTCAGATAATTCCTTTTATTTCTCTCTCTTTCTCTCAAGAGAGAAAGAGAGAGTGTGTATGTATAAGCTATTCATGTAAAAAAACATACAAAATATGGAAACATGAGATTTACCTAGGTTAGCTTTTTTCAGGGCAACTTGAGATTACTATCAACGGCTTGCTAGATAGCTAGATAAATGAGAAATCATTAATTATAATATCTATCACCATCAGCAGCAATTAAAAGTCAACTGCTAGACAAAAGCCTTTCCCCATCTCCTTGCATGACCACCGTGATTGCGCTGATCTTTGCCATGTTTCTCTGGCAAACCTTTCTATCTCACCCCTCCATCAGTAAACGCTATAGGAAAAGACTGGACACAGTATATATATATATATATATATATATATATATATATATATATATATATGTGTGTGTGTGTGTGTGTGTGTGTGTGTGTGCGTGCATAAGTAGTGTGTGCAAACCTTCATTTAGTCTGGCATAAAGCTATGGATAGAAAGATGTGCCAATTCTCTGAGTGCGGAGAGCTGCATGAAAATTAACATTTGAAATAGTAATGATCCACTTTGTCTACTCGACTGTTGAGCATCGTTCAGCGCGAAATCTCCAGAAAAAGCCTTCACAAACCACTTTTGACACGTTCGATCATCCACAGTTCCTACTCCATAAACTGCACAAATCTTTTTACGTCTGAGTTGCGTTTTTATCTTATTTTAAATTGAAAAAAGAAGGGCTTAGTATGCCAATAATGTTTCTGATTTTCTTCCCTCTGCAGTGTTGGAATCTATAGACAAAAATACGCAATTATTAACATCTTTGAAATACCTGCTGATAATACAGTTGTCACAAAACAATTATTTAGATGAGGGCTGTTAGAATTAAACGCTCCTAAAGCCATATAACGACAAAAACAGAACAAAATTTTCAAGGCGTCCCAAAAGATCTTAAAAGATCATTTTAATGCAGGATTTCAAAAATATATCTGCAACACCTTGGTAATGACGACATACGTCTTAGACATGGGAGATGCTGTCAACAGGACGATCTCCGGTACATATATATATATATATATATATATATATATATATATATATATATATATATTGTGTGTGTGTGTATATGTATGACGATTTATTCGAAAATCATTTTTTTTTCATTTCTCATATATATATATATATATATATATATATGTGTGTGTGTATGTATAGTTATTAATTGAATTTTATTCTGGAATTCTCACTGTATATTGTTTAATCTGCGTGATTAATATTCACCCCTGGATCAAGTGCAATGTTAAGGAAGAGGATTCCGTGGAAGAATGAACATTTGTTGTGCAAAATATAGGGTTTTGAAAAAAATAGACTACACATTTATCATATACTTAACGTACATTGGCAGGTATGAATTAATTGAGCATTGCATGATCCAAGACCAGAAGGCCCTAATCTTTCAAATGACGATCGTCTGCCTACTACCTTCAATATCAGCATGCCGAATTCAGGCCCAAACGCCGACTCCAGCGCTGGTGAAAAGTACGCAATAGCCTTATCTATCACTGCAGAGCCATTACGTATATCTTCCAATTGATAGATCTGTACGAACAGGAAAGTGCGAAATTTCCCAGGCTTTTCTTAGAAGACTCTTGTTTGAATAAACAAACGCTTGTAAATCAACCCAAGTCTACATTAAACACTATCCTCCCTTTCTCTCTCTGTAAACTCTTCAGCCATCACTCATCAGCCAAGTGACTCCCGTCTCCACTATCGAAATGGCTAGCGACCGTGTTCAGCTGATCACCGCACGGTCACCACAAGCAATAAAAATGCTTCCATTCTCGGCAGCCTCGACCGATCGCTTGTGCTTCTCACCAAGGCCTCGGGAATGGGTGAGCGAATGCTTTCACCAGTGTATTTCTGGGGGGTCTATTTCTGTTTACACTAGTCACTGTTCAGTTGTGTGTGCCCGGTCAGTTCGGTGCTCGGCTGTCCGCGTTTTTTGAATAGAGTGGGAGAAGGGTGGAGAAGACCGTGGTCAAAGTCGATTTAAAAATAAAAGAAAGAAAGAATGAAAAAAAGGTCATCGCTTCCATTAAAAAAGGAAAGAAACAAGAACGCTCGTTAGCGATCTCGCAGTCGAACCAGAAAAAGACTTCGAGAGGTTGAAATCGAGTAGGTTTAGTTTTGATAATACGGGTCGGTGGTTTAGCATAAAAGGTATTGATATTATGGTGAATTGTTTGAAATGTTTCTGTTTTGCTTGTTGCTCACTTTCACATGGTATCCCCAGCGTTACCTGTACACACATATCTATCTATCAAAGGGTTACCACACACACACGTATTTCCCAGAGAATGCCTTTGATTCAGGCCATGAAAACTTCATGCGGGAGGAATTTAAAAAATTCTTCGAAGTCCAGAATTTCAGCTCCGATAATTTCTCTTGTTTGAAAAAACAACATAACTGTGACGAGAGAGAGAGAGAGAGAGAGAGAGAGAGAGAGAGAGAGAGAGAGAGAGAGAGAGAGAGAGAGCAGTACGGCCTTTCAGTGCCATGTATTGCTTTTTCTTATTCTTCAGCTATGTGCATTAATTTTTTCATATTGCTTTAACAGCCATAAATGGAATTGTTGAAAGTATGCCATTATTTTTACACCGTAGCATTTGTTTTTATTGTCCTGCAATTAAAGCCTTTTAGCTATTTTCAAGCATAATCTAGCCTCTGTCACAATATTGTTCACATGTTTTGATAACTATGATGGAGATCGGGAACATCCTCTTTTTTAAAATGATAGTGACCGGGAGCGTTCTCTTTTTTTGAATGACGGTGACCGGGAGCGTCCTCTTTTTTGAATGACGGTGACCGGGAACGTCCTCTTTTTTGAATGACGGTGACCGGGAGTGTCCTCCTTTTTTTTTTTTTTTGAATGACGGTGACCGGGAGTGTCCTCTTTTTTTGAATGACGGTGACCGGGAGTGTCCTCTTTTTTTTCAATTTTGAATGACGGTGACCGGGAATGTCCTCTTTTTTGTATATTCAATCAGATGGCAAACCTTTTTATCTCATTTTCAGCCCTATAACACACATCTATGGTGGGTATTTAAGGGTGAGGAATTATTAATCAATTCGTGACCTCGATCTTGAAGTTTTTTTGGTAACAGCTTCAACGACAGAGAAAGCTTATTATCCTGTTGTTCAGAATGGAAATGAAGAGTATTTAGGCATCAATTATTTAGTAATATTTTAAAAAAATATTCATGCATTTATCACCTTAACTCATAGACCACGCCTAAACCATGTTTTGTGTTGAATAATTTAAATGATGATGTTTGAAGCAGAACTTTACTTGAAATGTGCGCATTACAATGCTAGAAATTATACACATACAAACACACACACACACACATAAATATATATGAGAGAGAGAGAGAGGGGGAGGGAAGACCGACTAGTTTGACCTTTCGCTCCTTTATCTGAACCTGATACACATATCGGGAACATAATTTTCATTCGCCGCTTAACAGGTGGACAGCTGCCGACATTTCCGTACAATAAATAAAGGAAATTAAACCATAAAAATGAATGAAAAGTGATAGCATTTGAGCAGAAATTAAAGAATCGATGGAGCGCATCACCATATTTTTTTAAAAACATTTCCATTAAAGAACAGTATTTTTTTTCATCATGTCTCAACCATGGCATTAATGGCTGTTGAAAGCTTCCGTTTTTCATCTAATGGGAACGACTTCGCTTATGACCTGACTAAGAGCTTCGTTATTTGAGTGAGAAAAAATGTATAGAATTTAAGCTAATGAACACTTGTCTAAGTCTTGATATTCACTAATGATGGTTTGAACAGTTGGGATAGAAAACACCTGCAGTTGGAAATGAAATAAATACAAGTCACAAATCAATACTAACTGACAATTCCTTCGTCCAATAACAATAACATTCAAGATGAAAAAACATCGTTGTATTTTCAGTAAGATGATATTCTTTAATACTAGAAAGGAGATAATAAATTTACATTATATTTATCAGATTAAGATAATTCTGGTCAGCTGTCGCATTAAGATATGTGCATGAATTAATATTCTAACAAAGATGAATGGGGATAAGCCTGCATATATCAATAAAACGCATTTGTATATGTACTTGCTCTCATTAACTTACCCCGAGCAGCTGAGGTCAATAAATGGATAATTGCCTACAGTATTGAACGTGCATTTCCCTGACCCACCGGACAATATTAACATTGAAGACCCGGAAATCCTAAACATCACTTATTTTTATATTCCTCTCCTATTTTAAGTACTTGTTATTATGAATTGTTGTATTTGCTCTTGTGTAGGCGCAGGAATGGGATGCCTCCCGAATATGTACCAAGTCACCTTTATTTTTAAAAGATATTTTTCCTCAATTTCATACTATTTAGCCGAAAGATTTCTGAAATTTGTGACAAATGCCTGCAAATATTTGATGCAGATTTACAATGGATGCGACAACTTTTTTTTGTGTTAAGGTACGTAGTTATGGGGAAGTGGTTTGTCCAAGCGCTCACTCACCTCCTCTTTTCTCTTTCAACCATCGTGCCATGACAGGAGACATTTTTGTCAATAAATCAGGTAATAACACAGAGAACAGGAACGTAGATTCCTACCTTTACCTGAAAGCATTGGTGTTTTGTGAATACAAGCGGCCCAAGCCTAGATTTGAACCCAATTTGCCGATTCTGTAATGGTGGAACGAATTAAATCTCGAGCCCAAAATATCCCATTTTGATTGACGTTAATAAAGGAAAAAAAAACAAAAAACGAAACACTTAGTAACCCAAAATTGAAAAAAAAAAACCCAATTGTAAAAATGAGAAAAACGAGCTCTCCATGCTTCTAAACATATCGTTTTTGTTTACATTCTGAAGTGTGAATGTGTAAATTGTGGATTTTTGATTTTGGAATTGGATATTCAACAGTTACACATTATTTCATATTTGTATATTTTTTTACTCGTTGGTTGCCTCGGAGCGCATTTAGCTACTTCTTGGGGTGCACTAGTGTGCTCAACCGCCATCTCTGAGAACCATCGTGCTAATCATTAAAGATTCTGTGGAACGAAAAAAAAACTAAGATCACAGTTGTATTCTAGCGTTTAGTACAACTGAACTCGGAATACGGAGGCAAGTTTTCAGTTTTGGTAATAGCTCTTCGGCTTCTCGGAACCTTTGCGATTTTTTCTTCATTAAAACGCCTAAAAATTCTGGCAGTAATGAAATGATAATTATAAAATTGCATTTTTTAATTTGACACCTAAAACTTGTTTCGGCCCTCAACCTGTACACCGTACATTGAAAATCTGGAATGGATTGTCAGTGACCAGGAATTGATACAAACCTTGATGACGGGACATGACCGTTGCTAATGATTTTATCATAAAAATGCTTTGAAGATGAAGAAAAAGGGATTGCCGGTGGTCAGGAATATAAAATGCATTGAAAATCAGGAAGAAGAGGATTGGCATTGGCATGGTAACAATGCAAGCACTACTGACAAAATGTGTATCTGTGTATGTACACCTGTGTGTATAAACAGATATAACTATTTTGTTTCGTTTTTCATATTTCCGATTTTGTTTTTCGCTTGCCTTTCAGACCTTGTCTAACAATCAATTCATCAAATTCTAAAAACGTGACCCTTGTATTTCTTTCTGAAATCCAGAGACAAAAGATGGTTCTACACATTCCGAAACTCTTTCTCGTTAGATAGACGAACAGATGGATAGCAAGCGTCGTTAAGTCTGGCACAGGGACACACTAATTGGGCTTTCAGTGAGGATCAAAATCACTACATCAGTAATAAGCTGGTTGACTAATTTGTTATTCATCACTCTGCAGATGGCATTACACACTCGAACACACGTACATACTTATATATTGCTCAATAAATCAACTCTCTCTCATATATATATATTATTATGTCATCCATTATGTCATGTATTACATCTCTTCAGTGTGGCTATAGACTTTCCGAGGCAGGGTTGAAACCTTCACTTCAGACCCGGAGGCCGATATCCTACCTTTGGGCTACGGAACTAAACAGTCAGTAAGGCTGAATTTATGCGATATATTCATTTATGCAGAAATTCCCCATCCACCAGAGTGCTCAATTCCAATGGAAGAGCTTTGCATAAGCTTACAATGGATGAGTTACCTCACTCAAAGTGCTCAGCCCTGGATAGAGGAGCATTAATATATAATATATATATATAATATATATATATATGAGAGAGAGAGATTTGAGAAGCTTTACTTGATCCGGCACTGGGTCAAATATACGTTGGAAGATTGTGTTACCCCGTATCTGCAAGGGGAAACCCGTCTGCCTTGTAAATCAGCATTCGAACGGACAGAAGTGACATCACAAAGACTAATCAACAAGGAGGAATTAATGAGATATCCCCTAGTATGGACCGTGGAATGAGATCAGTCTACCCGTGTGGATTGAAGAAAGGTTTCGGTTCGAAATTTCGATAGCGTTACTGTATATGACAAGCATCTGACGAAAGCCAGGGTGGTGTGTGTGTGTGTGTGTGGGGGGGGTACAACAATCGAAATGTTGAGATTATAACAACCAGTGACACCATCTCAAAATCAGTGTAGAATATGCGTATCTTTGTGGGCGTGGTATTGTAGTCAGCAAGCTAGTCTCGTTGACTATTATAACGGTTCTATCCGTACTTGGTGCCCATGTGTTTGACTTTGTGCCAGACGATGCTAAGGTTATAAATACTATGTTTGCATGTATGTGCATGTTTATAGATATGCATGAACATAAAAGTTCTCTCTGTGCATAATGGTTCAGTCGATGAGGGATGTGACTAGTGGAGAGTGTTGTGGGTTTTTCAAAGTGGTCAAAGGAAATGACATTTTTTCCAGGTTAGGCGATATGAAGGATTAGGGTAATTTCGCACGAGAGAAAAAGATGGTCGTTGTACTCGGTTTATTAAAAAAATATGGTGAATGTGTAAGAAGAGAGAAAATAGATATGAAGCATAAAAAAGTCGACAGTACTCAGAGAATGATCAATATGAATATTGTATGGGCGCATGAATGTTAGAATGACGTCAGACTGAAAGGTGTACGACATGACCGAGTCTATAAAACTATGAGGACAAAGGTCATTTCACTGTTATTTGGATGTTGATAAATATAATGGATTGTTTTTTCTGGTTTTAATATCTTCTCCCTTTTTTTTTTATTATCTCTTTTCAATATTTTTTGTTTCATTTCTGCTTCGCTTCTGAATTTTGAAAAGTTTGTTTTTCGTAAGTTTCTGCCAGTTTCCGGTCTTGTCTTTTCTCATTTTCTCCTTTTGTTTTTTGATATTGAACTTTTTTTTGTTTGTTGACACACTGTCCTATCTTCCTTTCTATGTTCAATTCCCTATTCTTTTTTTCTATGTTTCTCTTTCCTCCTTTTTTCAGTCTTTTCTTCTTGGTTAATTTTTCGCCTTGATATTTTCTTAATTATTTCTTCGGTCATATTCTTATTTAGATCCCTCCTTTCCATGGTTTTTTCATTCTTCATTCTTTTGTCATTTTTTTCAATTATTTATTTAATGTTATTCTTCCCCTTTATTTTTTCATTCATTTTTGCCCCTTTATATGGAAAGCCTTGACTGCCAAATTTAGCTTTTTTGTGTACTGGCTCCCAAATTGTGTAGAATTATATACTCGGCTCACTTCCGTACCCTAAAAAAAAAACACAAAGAAAACCTCGTGTATTGCTTCTTTAGTCAGGTCCAGATGCAAATATCTATTCTTTCTTCCTTATTCTCAATGCACAACGCGCATTCTGAGTAACCAAACTTGCTTGAATGAATTTCAAGTTTCAAATTGCAAAAAATCTCTCGGGCATCTCTTCGTGGAGTAATAGTGAGTAAACTTGTTTTGCAAATTATCATTTACTGAGTAGTGAATTCGATACCCGCAAGGTGCTCCATACTACACTTCGTAAATAAATAATTTTGAACTTTCTATATCTATTCATACGTCAGATATATTATCAAAATATTTGCATCTGCTTACTCCGTATGTAGGCTTTCAGTATTTTTTGCGCCATTTTATGTCCCCATTTGAGTGAAAAACGGGTTTGACGTATTAACTTGAACAACAACAATAATGATGATAATGATAATAATAATAATAATTATAATAATTAGAGATATTGGAGAGAGACTGAAAGTTACAAAATCGAAAACAGAGGATTGAGGTTTCATAGCTGGAAGCAAGAATCGTGGAACAGATTATGTCAAGACAAAAGAGATAGTATTTAGGAAGATTGTGCATGCTTCCTATGTTTGTATTTGGGAGATATGAAAATAAATAGATCTTCAAAAAGCTTAGTTGAATACAGTGCAAGGCTGACTGAAGAGAAATCGGGGTAGGAGAATTGTGTAGGTGGAGTCTTTCTGTCTTTTTATCGGAACGTAAACTCTTATCTCAGGCATGGTTAGAACATAAGTAACTACCGTGACTTTGTTTGGCACCAGACCACAATTGCAGTGGAAGCCAATGATGACCTATCTACGATAGCAATGTTCTGGTTGATTATCTTACTAATCATCGTCCGTCTTTTCCCAGTGTCACATAAGATAAAATAAAAAAGTGATATTATGCTCGAAATATCTTCGAAATTTAGATGGATCTCCATATCCATGCAATGAGACCAAATCTGACCATCATGAATAAAGGGTTGTGTCAAATGATGTATTTTCCGTTCCAGCAGACTACTGATAAGATGAGAAAAACTGGAACAATGTTTGGACTTTACCAGAGAACATGAAGAATATTGTGGAACACGATTATACTCATAATTAATGGATCACTTGCAATGGTTTTGAAGAGTATATCAAATAGATTATAAAATTTGGAAATCTGAGGAAGAATTGAAACTATCTTGAGAGCAGCATAATTAAAATCAATAAAAATACCGAAGAGAATGTTGAAGTATTTGCAATCATTTCTAGCCTAAAATCACCAGATATGACTGGTGTGAACACTCACCAATTGCAAAATAATGATAATGAATATGACCTTGCAAATAAGAGGTATAAGCACAAACCAGAATCTCCCGAAGAGGAAAGATAGTAGTATTCTTTTGGACTTTGAAATTCAAATAGATTACTCTATTAAGGTCAGGTGGCTAAACTACGTCGTTGTAAAAAGAGAAACGAAAATTTGTCAATGAATCTTTCTGTTTCAGATCGTAGTGAAATTTCTCACAGTGAAATTCAAAAAGGATGAAAAGCTGGTCGAATATCAAGAGTACTAAAATACAGAGGAGGTTGCTGGGATATTGAGAAAACTTGCCATCATTTGAAGTCTAGTGATAACCACCAGACATTTAATGTGAACAAGCATATTATAATGATAATGGCGGTGGTTGTAGTTGTGGACCTGATCAAATGTGGGGACAAACGTTTTGGTGGTAATTGCAGGTCTTCTTGAATTTTATTTGGCTTTTGATTGAAAACAAAATAAAACTTCGAAATCAAAGTGTTTATCACAACCATCATTTCAACCCAACCACTTCTCTGTACCGTCCCTTATTCGATGTTGGATCAGGGTAACAGCTTAAATTACAGTCGCAGAAAATGGAAAAGAGAAATAAGAAAACGGAAGATCATCAGACTGCGATTAAGCATTTAAAAGTTAATTAATCACGGAATAATTACATACACAGAAAATTAGTCATATAATTAAAAGACAGAGGATTAAAAACAACAGGAGTACACGCATGCGCGCACATCTACTTCAGCTTTCGGGTTTAAGGTGACATAAGTCTATGAGGACAACGCTGGGACATTCGCAAATAATGTGTACATTAAAATGTACACACTTTCATTTGGAATTATCAAACACGTAATTGCATAAAGACCTCATTCGAACATATAAATGCATATCAGATTCTTTGAATCAAAGTATGTTTATTTGATTTTAAAATTGTATCAAATGTTCACAGCTTCATTAAGAATATGCATGTAATAGCTCTATTCTGTAGTAATGTTTGCATTAATTCTTTACCACTTACAATCTCTTTCTTCCTGATTTTCCTGTAGGAAATGCACTTACATCATACATGTAATAGTCGTATTCATTAAGTAACGCTTGCATTGATTTCTGACCACAATCCCTTTCTTCCTGATTTTCAATGCATTCCTCTAGTAAAATCATTAGCAATGCATTTCTGGAGTGAAATCATTTAAAATGCATTCATACGGAAATAACATCAGCAATGCATCTACGCTTTACGTATAATAGTCACATAGTTTCAATAATGCTTTCTTCTTTTTTTATTGCCTTTATACATCAAAATTAAATGCACTGGAGACGGGTTCCTTATGTAATTTCGTTCAAAAGTTAACTATATATTTTGAAAATCTTATCGGATTACAAATCAGAAGATCTTTGATTCAATTTTTTTAAAGTCAGTATAAATAACCGTTAGGTTATATTGAATTTAAAAAAAAATGGCTACCTTCCAATACTAGCTTTTAAATATCTCAACTCGTAGATAACCCAAGATCAAGATTCCAAGATTTTTCTTGGAGGGAGAGGGGTAATGGTGCTAATCACAAATATTTATAGACGGCCAATAACTCGTGTATGGGTGGCCATCTTGGATTTTTTTATATGTAAAACTGAATATTTGTATGTTTCACATCTTGACTCCTATATTATCTAGGATCATGATTCTTGTGACCAAACCAACATTTCAAGTGCAAGCACTCCACTGTTGCTAATTACAAGCAGGTATAGATGGTCAAAAATACATATTCAACCATTTGGGATTTTATTAAAAATAAGCATATTTCAGAATTCGACACCTATGTACAATCAAACTTCCACGTCTGAAAGTCTGCACACCTGTCTGACACATCTTCATTATCTTCACTATCATAATCACTGTCACTAGCAAATGTGATATCCTGAGTTTTCATTATTCTGGCTGCCAGTGTTACACGGACACAGCTCCGAGCAGGATACCCCATCTGATACGCGAACATCTGTGTGAGGAGCAGTCTGTTTTACGTTGACTTCTGACTATATCAATGATGGCTTCTGGTGCTGGAAGAACTCGGCTTTGATTGGTTGCAAGTGATCACCCTCATCCTGGAAATATCCATTCAGTAGTGGGTCAAGGAACCCCTGTTGAGCCATGTCTGCCTGACTCCACCCGCTGACCTGGATATGGGTTCTTAGGACTTGAAGCTTGAGAGCACCAAGTGTCGGTGGAATTTTATCATTTTCTGTCATGTACTTGCAGAAAAATACCATCTCAGTTCAGGGATTTTGTTGATTCGGTTCCGTTTTGGTAAATATGGAGTGCATACAAACCTAGCTGATGTAGATAGCATATCCTCTTAACACAGATTGAAAGTATTTTTCTACTGTACAACTCGGGAAAAACTGATAGTCTCTCAAAGAACAATTTCGAAAAGCTATCAATCATGAGATGACGTCATTGTTTTTAGTGGGAGAGGGGGCTGGTATGAGTACAAGAAAAGCAATCTTCTGGTTGACGCTTCAGAAAAAAAAGCCATACGATTTATCGTGTTACGCTTAGTCAAAGCCATTGGTTCTGCTTCTGAACGCTAATCTTTCATATATTTGTTCTTAATCTTATCATTTTTCTTAGGAATATTTTGTAACGGATTCATTACACCATAGTCACTGTATTCTCGTCATGCTTTTGTACTTAAGTAAATTTTCTATACATTGACGGAAAGATGGCTAATAGAGATATTAGACTTGTTTGCTATGATATACTGCCTCGGATTTAGCTCGGTTACAATAACGAAAAAACAGATACAATTTATCTGTTACATTTTTCTATATTTTGTATATTTTATACACGTGATTACATATCCACAAACCCGTTTTTTTTTTCTTGAATGTCGCTTCAAGCAGTCCTGCCATCGAAGCTCTGATGATTGAGCAGAATATAAATCTGTAATCATTTTATCACCTCACTCTGATCTTCTATCTCATCTTTGTTTTGTGACCTTACTATGGAAGAATTTAAAAAAAAGATGTTAGACGAAGAATTTTCATTATCTTTATATGGCTACTATTTTACTCTATCTTATAAGTGCAACATTTTTAGATTAAGCAGTTTCCCTGTATTGTTTTAATGGTTTCACTCCATCTTATGGTTGTCCTGAAGCAGCTGACGAAATATCTCCCAAGAAATTTTGCTGTTCGAAGTCTTCTTACTCCGGCAGTGAATTGGGTTACGATTCAAGACAATCCGTAGACGGTGGTGAAAGCAGTAAAACAATGATTGTCCTGAAACAATGAACAAGATATCATGCAAGAAATATTTTCCAATTCGATTACTATTATGTCTCTTCTCAATGCACACTCCGAAAAACGCAAACACGTTTTTCTAGTCTTCAATTTTGTTTTCAACTTTCCTGTACCATTTTAATTGCGTAGTTCAAATATAATTCTGTTACGATCGAATTCTAGAGTCAATTTCTACGGGGAGACGAAGAAGATAAAAGAGGGAAGGACAAGATAGATTTATGGGCTGATAAAGTTTGTATGCATTTGGGGGAACACTCTGTTTCTGGAACGAATAAAATCCCGTTGTAGATCACAAATGGCCGTGGGTAGAAGACTATAAAATTAAATAAATCGCTCACTTAATTAGGATCTTGGAGTATATTTCACTCAAATCCAATAGATAACAAAGCCAGTTACGAGCAAAGCTGTTTGTTTGGCTCGGTTGAGTCACCTGGAAATGGTTAATTACTGTCGACCCGGATAAGATTCATTGCTCGACTAGTAAGGTGATTCAATGTTGTCATGGTCAGATTACATTATCATTCCTTTAAAAAGTATTTTCAGACGATAATTTTTTATAAACTTTTGTTAGATCTACTTTTAACTGGGGAGAAAAATGGAAAAGAGGTAAATGGGTACTAATGCTGGCACTTACACATGGGTCTTTTCTATCATCCCCCCCAAAATATCTTTATTAGAGTACGTATAATTATTTAGACTAGATTTAAGCTTAGATCTAGACAATTGTTATGTCGGCGTATCCTTGTCGCATTTGACTGGGGCGATACAAATTTAATGTTGTATCTATGTCCAACTATTATATCAGTGGATGGATGTTATATCCACGTTGTCAGCTGTTATGTTTTCGATGTTGTTATACTTTCGGGTTATACAAGTTAATTCCTTGCAGCTAAATTATGTTTGTACTTACTAAATATATCGTAATTTTTTGATACTATGACCTGTTAATGGTATAAACAGTTGCTATGTATAATACACTGGATTGTCAAACTCGACGTTTGTTCTTGATGGATAGTTACAATATAATCAATTATCAATTGATGATTGATAAGCTGTATGTGATCTTGTACTATTTTGTATAACTCGCATGGTATGATACAAGAGTCGTCTATGTACAACCCACTACCTTACTCTTTATCTACATTTTATATACTTTTAACTATATGATAGTAATTGATAGAACTTGTTGTGTAGTAATCCATTATCATTGTTAGTGAGTTCGATCCTCACTGGGTGCTTTACTATTCTAACCTTGTGCCAGACTAAGCTAATCTTAGTAAATAACTAAATCGTCGTCGGCATCTACAGTATGGTTATGTCTAACAAATTTCTGGTGGATCGTAACTTCAACCCGATCGCTAAACATTGACTTGTTTTTTTAGGATAACTCTTTTATAAGTATTAACACAATGGTTACCGACTCTTAAGCCTCTTATTGAAAGGAACTTGAATAAGAATTAATCCTTGGAAAGAAAACAAGTACACCACGCTCCTTTCAAAGAACAGGTGTTTTGTCTCTGAGCGGATAATGAGATATTTACACTGGCAGAATCGCATATAAACACGATTGTGGCTAAATTAGGGCTCCTATTATTTTCCCTGTCTTTTCTCTCTATATCTCTTCCGCTCTTCCCGTCTTTGAATGCGATACGGATGCAGTTACCAGCACACACCGACAGGTGGCGCTTTGCTCAACAATCAACGCTCATTTTTTATTTTTTGGCACGAAAGTGGATTGGTTGTTTTTCTCTCTTTTTTTTTTTGTTTCATTCTACCCCACCTTCATTTTTCTTTCTTGAAATAGCTTTACAGATTAGAACGTTGATTACACTAACAAGAAAAATATCCAGATCTAACGCGTTGAAGGATCAAAAATAAATCGGACGCTTTTGAAGTGGGGCGAGAAGAAGAGTGGCGTGGTGGCAAGTGGTCGCCATTGTTTCTTTGAATTAGATAGTCGCGGTTCAGATGTTTCTGTCTGAAGGGTAAATAGGAGTTTCAAAATCCGGCACGTGCTTCATTCTTTCCCATTGCGGAAGTCCATCTCTCGCTTTGCTGATTTTATGGTGACCGACCAAATATGAATTTAAGGAAAATGCATGGGCAGAGAAAATGGAAAATAGTCGGGTCTATGACAAAGTTAAATACTTATCTTCCTGTGGTTGTCCATTCAAGATCTGGGGTTGGGTACACATTGTCCAACTAGGATGCATTCTTTACACTGATCTCAAAATTTTGTAGGAATTAGGAATATCATTACTATAGTGCTATCTTGTTACTGGCGTATGTCTATATCGAGTCATAATTTATTTGCCTCCACCTGGAGGTAAATATGACAGATGGTTGGTTTGATGTGAGATCCCACATGCGCTCAGAGAGATAGGGGCAAAAACTTCACGACCTGTACTGCAAAGGCATCATGGTGTACCTATGGTCCTCTCCAATTTGTGGTGCTTCCACTGAGTTGGAATCTTCAGGGACCAGACATGCTTCATATATATATATATACATGTATGTGTGTGTGTGTGTGTGTATATATATATATATATATATATATATATATATATATATATATATAGAGAGAGAGAGATACCGCGTGGAAGGGAATAATTTGAAATATAACCAAACGTAGAGATGAAATTATTGCCATAGGATTGGAAAATTGAGAGAAAATGACCTCTTGAGATCTTGAATGTGCTTCAAGGCCAACCTCGCTTAGTCGGTTACCTTTGTGAGAAATTACCATTGGTAACCTCGAATGACCTTTAAGGTCAACTTCACATCATCTATTGCAGACGCCGTGAAAAGATTCGCCCTAGGTCAAATTTCTGTTTTACAAGTACAAATTGCGCCCAACAACTTGAAAAATTGGGTGTAAATAACCTTTGGTGACCTTAGATGACCACCTTCGTATTTCATTCTACCTCCCCTTGAGGGATTTACCCCTATGATTAAATTTAGTTTCAAAGGTGCACAATTGAGACCAAAAACATCGGAAATTGTTTTTAAAAGATCACAAATGAACTCTGGTGGCCTAAGAAGACATGGGCACATAGATTTCGAACTTCGCAGTGGGAAGATATATGCCAAATTTCAGCACCCCTGGTGCAAAACTCCCGAAATTGGTTAGAAATAACTTCTGGTGACCTCAACTGAACTCCGAGATCAACTCTTCATTGCATATTTTTTCGGCATGGAAAGATTCACATCTATGTCCATTTCCAATATATATATATATATATATATATATATATATATATATATATATATATATATATATATATATATATATATATATATATATATATCATGGCCAATACTATAAGAATCGTTTTAAAATGTTAAGAAATTACTCCTGGAATCCTTAAATGACCTCGGAAGTCAACGTCACATACATTGTAAGATATCCATATCAAAATTTCAGCATATTTCGTTCGACTTGCTACTCTAAAAATTGGCAAGAAATGACTGTGAAATGACTTGATGACCCTTAATGACCTCTGACTTCAACCTCACATCGCCTATGATGGAATTTGACCTCTTCTTATTCACAATATTAGATCGATAGGCTCTGTAGTTTCAGCAGAGAAGTAGCATGAATGAATAAACAAACGAAAGGTTCAAATAATAGTATATATATATATATATATATATATATATGTGTTTGTTCGTTTGTTTGTGTGTGTGTGATGAATAAGAACGAATGCCTTTGGAAGAGCATGAATACAATTTTCAGATATCTTGACAAAATGTCTCGTCACGGGCCTTCCACAACTGTTGAACGAGGAGAACAGCGCATAGGCGAACCACTAATCTTCAGCTCCCTGACAGCAGCAGTAAAAAGCTGTTACTCCATGATCATCCTTACCAGGAGCCAATAATGAGTAATTAGATAGCATAAATTCTGTCCATAACACCTAGAATACCAGAGAATATGTCTTAATAACAAATAATTAATTTGATTTAACGAAGAATATGGTTTAAAATACCTTATTTCTTCACAGTCACTGGATTTTATAGTGAAAAATAAGCTAAAAGTTGTAGCCTCTTATATAACGTGGGTACTCTATATGGCCCTACTGTTAGGCAGTTCTGCATGTTTGTTTGCCTCGATATTCCAAATTTGTATACTGCAACCCTGCAGTTATACAACAAGTTCCCACTATTTTTATGTTGTGTACTGTTATAATAGTAATTATTTTAATTTCATGAAACAAATACACAAGAATAGACTTCCAAATACAACCACCTTTATCGATATTGTGCACTAATTTTGAAACTTGAATTAAAGAGACTGTTTTATACACTGACTACTGCAAATGTTTTTGTCTAATTCGTTTCATTTTTACTTAAATTTATTTCTCAGGGGGAGATTGCGTCAAGTCTTTTATCAAATTGGCTTATTTTTGATAACGCATAGTTTTTTCTGTGTTCGATCAAGTATAGCAGAGACGTACAATTTTAGCTCATGTTTGGGTACAACAGCTTTAATCCCATGAGTTATGTCCTAATTCAGTGTCAGAAAAATATATATAAAGAAATGTTTGATAGGAATTTATTCATTAACATAGGTTCCATCATTATAAATAATCTCTTCCCAACGATTTACTAGCTCAATGATACTACTTTGTAAAAATATTTTGGTTTCAAGGAAAACAATGTATAGACAGTAGTTTTCAGTTGCGTATGGTGCTTTCTATCTTGAATATTTTAGTATCTGTAGAAATCAATGAACAGTAAAAGCCTTTTTGGTTGTCCAGATTATGAATAGTTAAGTTTCACACCCTTGCTTATTAGAAGTTACCAACGGCGAGCTTACGAAAAGAGATAAGAGGATCAATGAATGAAAAGCAAGATTGGACTGTATTATACGCCAACAATTGTGCCTTATCCAAATTCTGTTTTCCAGTAATTCTCTAATTTCCGTATTTGGTGCCATCTTCTTTACATCGTGCCAAAAAGGCTTCAACTGTCTATTGCTTTTTACAGACACTGAATTATTTTTACGAGTTTGCGCATCCATAGCACAGAATACACCCGAGATATAGAGCACCATATGCCACTGATAATTTCCATTTCATCTAAAAGAAATTACGGTCACTGATTTTCTGAAATCGATGTCTTCGTTGGCACTTATTCACAACAATAATACGTTCATACCAAGAAGAGCTAATCTGTGTGTCTAGACGTGTATTTAGTCATATTTCTCGGTTCTCGGAAGTAAAAGGCGTACATAGTGAAAGAAAATATAGTTTATGATGTAAGTGTCAACCGGTATCTGTCAGGCTCACGTCGTCCAATTTCCCAAATTCAGTCAGCCATAAAACATTTTTTCATTCACAAATACTTCCCCAGTCTACACGACTGCCATTAAAACAGGATTTTCAAAGATTTAATTTGTTTTGAAGTGTTCTTTTTATCTCCATTTTTTTTTCTATTAATTTATTTTTGCATTATTAATGGTTACTGCCATCGGCAAAAGTTTGTATCAGATGATGATTTTATATAAAGCACTATTGAAAATTACGTCAATTAATAAATAAGAACCGGTTTGCATGCAAAATGTATTTTGATCATTCATTTTTTTTTTAAATTTCAAAATAGATACGTGCATACATCACGTAAAAAATGTCAATAATTCGTGTGAGTCCATATATTCATATTTAGCTATCTCTGTCTTTCTTCCAGAATGAAGAATATAAACAAATAGTCTCTCTCTCCCCCCGCTTCTCTCACCCTTCAAGAATATAGGACAGTGATTCATCTATCTATCTATTGTGAATAATGGAAATAAATTTGAAAAGCTTCTTTATCGAGTTTAAGCTTTCCATATTCTAATCCTCAATACATTATATATATATATATATATATATATATATATATATATATATATATATATATATATATATATATATATATATATATATTGATTGTCTCGCTATGAAAAACATTCAACATGGCATGCATGCTCAAAGGACCTAGAGAAAGGTTATAGATTTATTTGACCCTTTTGTTGGGGTCAAAAGTGAGTAGGAAAACCTCTCCTCCCTGTAGAGGGTCAACATTAAAGGGAGACTTTTCCCACCTCAAGAGAGTCAAAAAAGAAGGAAAACCTTTTCAACCTCTCAAGGCGACAGAGCTTTTAAACGATCAGAAGGGAGACATTGCCCAGCTTTTAGCGATTGAATATGTAGAGAAACCTCACCCCCTTCAAGAGGTCAAAAGTGAAGGGAGACGTTTTCCTTGCCATGAAGGGTCAAAAGTAAAGGGAGATCCCTCTTCAAGGAGCCAAAAGTGAAAGAAGACTTTCCTCCTGCAGAGTAGAGGGTCAGAAGTAAAGGGAGGCTCCCTACGCTGTTCAAGAGGTTAAAATTAGATGGAGATCCCCCAACCTCTTTGAAGAATCAATTGTGAGACTTTTCCTGCCTCTACAGGTTCAATAGTTATTGGAGACTTCCACTTCTGCGGTCGTTTAAGGACCCCAGGGGGTAATTTCTGGTCATTAAAAAATAATCTCATAGTATTGGCCATAATTTAGTATCTATGAAACTGGAATTGGGCATTGAGGTGAATCTTTCAATGCTGAAAGTCATATGCAGCGCGGAGTTGATCTCTAAGGTCACCAGAGAACATTTCTGTCATTTTTAGCCAATTATTTAGATCGGACTTTTGCACCAAAGATACTGAAATTTTGCATATATCTACGCACAACTAAGTTTGAATTCTGAGGTCATTCAAAGTCACTAGAATTCATTCTTGATCATTTTAAAACAATTTTCGAGGTTTTCGGTCTCAGTTTTGCACCTTTGAAACTAAATTTAATCATAGAGGTAAATCCTCCAAGAGAATGTAGTATGAAATATGTAGTTGGCCGCTTGAGGTCACCAGATGTTACCAGAGGTCACCAGAGGTCATTTGTATCCAATTTTCCAAGTTATTAAGTGCGATTTTATACTTATAAGACTGAAATTTGGCCTAGGGCTAATTGCTTCTCAGCTAGACTTTTCACCCTCCTTTAAGGGTAAAAAGTGAAGGTAAACTTCTTTCACCTTTACTGGGTCTGGAGTGACGGGAAACGTCTCCTTTTTGTGACGTCAAAAGCAAATTTCCCTCTATGTAAAGGGTCAAAAGTAACGGGAGACTTTTTGTTCTCCTAATGATTCAATAAACAAGGGACACTTTTTCTAGCTTTAAGAAATCAAAAATATCGGAACTTTCCACCACTTTAATGGTCAAAGATGAAGGGATACTTTTTCCTCCATATAAAGGGTCAAAAGTAAAGGGAAACTTTTCCTTCCTTCAAGGGGTTAAAAACGTGCGGAGACCCCTACGTTAGAGGAATCAAAAATGAACAGGAGACTTTTTCCCCTCTTTAAAAGTCTCAAACATAAGAACACTTTTCCTAACTTTACCTTATTAAAATTGCCGGTAAACTTTTCTCTCCTTGACTGAGTTAAAAAAGAAAGCTGATTTTTTTCCCCATTTTAAGGTGTCAAAAGTGGAGGGGGCCATTTTAAAAAGGTGTACAAAATGCTACATGAAGGGGGTCCCGTATGCTTTATAAATTGTAGTTCGCCCACTGCATTTCTATTGACATTATACAATAATAAATCTCACTAAATGTTGAAGGGTCCCTCAAGGAGCCAAGCCTCCCAGGTCTCCAAATCACTTGCTACACACTTGAGTCAAAGCTTTAATTCTCTTTTCACCCCTTCTATATTTTACTCGGCTTTGACAATACTTCAGCTAGTCTCTCTATATAAGAGAGGTGTCACACCGTCTACATGATTGTCTGCTTGTGTGTCATGTTATAGAGCCATATACATGGGCACAAATTAGGAATAGGGGGAGGTTTCAAAGTCAAACGGTGAAATAAAAAAAAGGTTTCAGGGAGTGTTCTTTTTACAATGCAATTATGATGCTAAACTGAACCCTTACATTCCATTCAATATAGGGAAAATGGATTCAAATGACATATTTAAAGCTGTATAGCTTTCTAGTATATATATATATATATATATATATCTTCGTGTTTTATACTTTTATATATGTTTCTTTTTTAGGGGTCATGGTGGAGGGAAACCTGTTTCTCCATTTACTTAGTCAAAAGTGATGGGAAACTTTCCAATTCCTTTGGGGGTCAAAAGTGAAAATTATCCTTTGAGAAGTTAAAAGCCAAGCAAAACCTTTTTCTCAAAAGTCTAATCTATTTTTACTCCTTAGATATCAGACAGGTACTCCAGCTAGTCTATATACATATATGACTGAAATTTATCCTACTCCATATAAAAGATTTTAGAAATACACGATTTTTTAATTGAGGTCAGTACGGCAAACAACTATAAATATGAGGCACCCATTGTGAACAGAACTATTGTCTGAATGAATAAAGATTATGTAGCGGCTATATCGGAAAGAGTTTGTCTTCTTGTCTTGATACTGTGAACACATATCATAGTCGTTTCTGGAATTATTTTCATTTTTTTCTTGTATTTCGATATCTATACCAATTCATTTGAGCCACCTCCTAATGCTTAACGAGTCAAAATTAAACCTGGTTGCATCAGATGGTGTCAGGCAGGTTTGTTGGACACTATTCAACGGAGCCATGTTTGATTTTGACCCGTCAGTTCATGGCTCAACCACAGTCTAATCCCTGAGTTCTTTGAGTTTTTTTTGTGATTGACAGAACTGATAAATGGCTTCTCTCCTGCTACACAACCTCTCCACGCAGTCTCTTGTAGTCGTTACCTTGCAATGCAGGATGGAATAGGAGGTTTCTCGCCATTGCACAGCTCTTTCATTTAAGCCAAACCTATAAAACAATGTCTAATTGCATAGTGAACTCAGCATACTTCATTGAGTCATGGCACATACAACAATTAAAATGCCGAGTTTTACACTCTAAATACAATTACACAACCCGCACGTAAAATCTTTAATTATATGTTCTAATGAAGGTCTAAAGTATCAATATTCCTAAGCTAGACATCAATTTTGACCACCACTGTAGATATATATGATTATAAATTGCGTTATGTCATATTGAAACACTTATTTGGAATAAGTTTCAATATAATATATGATCATTCTGTCGCATCATATATCCATTTCTTTATAACACACTCTCACACATACATATATTTATTGTGTTATATTACTAAGAACTGTAAATGTCATCTGAGGCAAGTACCTGTAGCCAATTGTTATATTTAGATGGAGTACCTTCGAGTACAAATAAGACGGTTTATTCAATTGTCCGCACAGTCCAAGTAGTAAAAGGATGTTTTACTCTCTGCTGGCGTCCAAAAGGTCCAGGGACGCAATATTCTGAGTTGGGACTCGTCTCTTCCGTGTAGTTCCCGGATTTTACGGGATCTTTGGGGTGAGTCTACTTTAATTTCATGTGTTTATGTGGTTGTCCGACTTGGCATGTAAATGCTATTGTCCCAATGAATAGCCTAATCTTCTGCGTACTCGCTCACGTACGTATGCCTGACCAAGTTTTCTTTACCCTTTTTACTCACGTCCGGTTATTGGTACAGACAAGTGTGAATATGCGTACACATTCACATATGGGCTTTTTGTTCATGTGATTGCTACGTAAATTTGATAATCTCTCGCATGAGGTGCTTTGCCGTGGAGATTATACCATTACCACTACCACTATAAGACGATGATTCTCAGTTTCTGACCCACATTTGTTCACTTGATCCAGACTGTTAAATAGTAAAATTTGTTACTTCTTCCTGAAGTAATATTCAGCTAACTAATCTTGGAAACGTTTACTACTGCAGTGAGTTCGATCTTCATAGGGTGTCCCAGTGTTGAACTATTAGACGAAACCAAGCTAAGTAACTACTTAAAAACAGGCATGTCATTATTTCTGGCTCAGTTCAATCTTCGTTGAGTGCTTCACACTTGTGAACTTAGCCTCACTAAGCTAAGCTCAGTAAATATCAATAGTCTCTTGCGTGATGCCACTTTTTTTTCGTTCACGGTCAAATTACGATTTGTGTTCCGATTGCCAAATCTCTTACCATACGGGTTCAGCAAGTTTAGATCGTGCTATGAAATGCTGCCTGCAAGATATAAGATAATTCGATAGAAAAAAAAAATGGACAAGCAACAACACGATATTCTCGTGTCAGTGGTTCACTTACAACTTTTTTTCTTTACAGATGTGGTTATATACACCTACAAGAGGAAATTTGAACACGGGGACAGATATTATGTGCTGATAACTAAGTACATATGAGAAACCCTGCTTTCTCATCCTCGAACTGTGTCAATATCATTTTTACATTTGAACTCAGCTTTCTATTTTCGCCATCATTTAAATAGATAATTGAAAAATAGCAAGGCATACGAATGAAATTCGACAGAAAAAATGTGTAGTGTTAGTGATGTATGAAAGGAAACTCAACAAATAGAATTGAACTGCTGCTAAAAAATCAATTGGGACATTAACCCCTAAAATACCTAAGCTAAATTTCGTAAATATCTCGAAAAAGTTGAATGAATTCATTTATTACCTGTTCGCCATAATATCTTTTGTCTCGGCTAAAGATTTGAAAAGATGGCTGCTATAGTTATAATCAGTTTCTTTTAATCTCATCACAGATTTTCATTCTCTTGGCTTCCTCTACCGCAACGAGAGAGAGAGAGAGAGAGAGAGAGAGAGAGAGAGAGAGAGAGAGAGAGAGAGAGAGAGAGAGAGAGAGAGAGAGTGACGGAGTAGCATGATAATGATCTCTGGTCGTGCGCAAATATTTAACGAATCAACATACCCTCAATAATTAAACAAACTTTTAGCGTCCGACTAGACAAGAACAATCTGTCAGAGGTAATTAATGTGATTTTGCCGCACAAAGAGCTTCAATTAGGCTGAAACGATTAACTGTTTAAATGTTGTCAACATTTCAATTTTAGATTTCCAAAGACCGCTGGGGTAGTGGCTTCGGAAAAAAAAAACAAACGAATAAAAAGAAATCAACAAAAGTTAGTATAGATCATCAGTCTGTGAAGTTCCGAAGCTTATTCCAGAAGTTGTTCCGATTGACATTTCCATCCCCATCAGTTCTATCACAACGTTTCAGCCGATGTATCATTCGACCGTCCTCTTACTATTCTATAAATAAAATGAAAATCTGTTGTATTTTTGGTAACACTTACATTTTGAACGGGGCTGTTCTGTACATTGTGGTGGCCGTGTGTCTAACTAAGATAAACTTAGTAAATTGCTGAAGCACTTGCTGGAAGGCCTCGGCGATCGAGATGATCTAACGTGACAGAAAACAATGAGTTCGTTCCTTACCGTGTTCTCCGTGCAGATTCTTATTTATTCAACCAGAGAACTCTTTGCTATCCAATGTGTGGGATAGATCCGATATAAGCTGTTATAACATACCGTTTAAAGTTACTTGGCAAGAACCTTACATGTCAAATGGCATATTTCTTTGCTTTGGGCAAAAGTTAGCAAATAACACCTGCAAACTTTATTTATCTAATTTTAACAACCATACTGATTAAAAGGATTTTGCGGCAACGCAAACAGAAAAAGAAACAAAACATGTCAAAACAATTTTCTTTCCCTATTCCAGCACTCCCGTACTTAACTCGTTTATATATATTTGCGGAAATATAAGGAGTCAATAGACACCAGCAGTTTTGCTTCAACTTTATTCGGACATTTACAGTACAAAATGAAGTTCTAAGCAAATATATTAGGTTTACTCTAAAAAAAATGATCTAATACTTTGTTGACTGTCAGTTGGTCGTTTTACGAGCAACAACTCGTCTTGGTATAGGATTGATAAGTTCTGTAATTTGAGGTATTTCAGACCATGTTTGGGATGAGAGATTCGGCAAATTTAAACGTGTTGATGGCCTTTTAGACTTCTTACGCAAGTTCTTACCTAATGTACGTGTTCAATTGGATTCATGTCAGGGGACTGACTTGGCCAAGGATGTCGTTTGATGCAGTATCTGAAAAATAGCAAATCTTGATCTGCCAGAAAATATCATGCTGTGCCAAAAAGCAGAGGCCTTATTGCTCATCTCGATATATATATATATATATATATATATATATATATATATATTGAGAGAGAGAGAATTTTGCCCTAATGTTGTTGAGCTCAAGGCTAAATTGAACTAGGGAATTGGAATATGAAGATTATGTTGCACCAATCTTTTACGAAGCGTCTTATACCATTGAAAATCATTATTCAAAATCTTGGTTTTCACCTGGTGTCAAACACTAATAGCGCCGAAATAGTAAACGATTTCAGGCATCAAACACACACACACACACTGCATTAGAGATTAGGGCTATTGTGAAGTCCAGTCACGGAAAAACTGTCCATGTAAATACAGTAGACTCGGAGTGCCATTATAATATTTGAACTTTTTGATTAGTCTGGAAAAAGGTATGATCTCCGAGAATATAAATACCGTTAGAACGTACGTCTCATTAGATGGTACCGTTAGAACGAGTACCGTTGCAACGAGATTTTACCGTCTGCTTTGTACTTTCAAAATCTCTTATTCACACAAGATAAAATAAGTTTTTCCTCAGAAACACATTTTGTGTGGGAGTCATTTATAACCTTGAAATGTTTGTATTTCCCTGGGATTTACATGGGTTATTTATTTGTCTTTTTGTCTTGGTTTTTTGTCCCTGTTTACAATAGAGATCTCTTTCCCAGAGTTTTCCTCTGGTTCTAGGGCAGTTTCATAACTCACATTCCAATCCCTTTGTCACTTGTTCAATGATCTGGAGCCTTTTCTCGTCTAAGTCAAATAGTCTTTTGTCATAGTTATTCCCTCTTATCTTCCGCTAACATAAGATTAACGTAAATACTTCAACGTTATGGGCATTATCTGATAGATATGAACGAACTGATATAGGACAGAGACCAATTCGTCAAATACACACACGTATATATATATATTCTATTTTACGTCACACAACATCATATCATTACTTTCGTAAAAATCAATTCTTGCGATAAAAAATAAAAAAAGAACAAGAAAGAAAGGAAGCAGATATTTTTATAATTGATGTATACACTTCAAATGTATATGTATAACTTGAAAAAATAAATTCTCGAGATAAACTAATCGTTTATACAACATCGCAAGTTTTGAACAGAGTCTTTTCTTTGTCTTGTTGATAATTAACAAAATAATATTCCTGGGTACTAGAACTTTAAAAAAAGTGTTCCGTAATTTCCAATAGTTTTGCTCAAAATATTTGACTAATTCTGTTTTGATACTTTGTGACAAACTTGGTATAGGCATGAAGGTTTAGACCAGTGGTCTTCAAATTTTAACAACGAAGGGAACTATTTTCAATGATTAAATTTTCTAGGGAACCCCTTCAAAACAATTTCCCCTTCTACCTATATATATTTACATTTGTATGTAACTATTGCATTTTGGCTTAGTTTATGGAATTATCTGAATGTGTATAAGCCCGAATAGAAAAATGCACACTCGATTGGGAGAGAAAGGACAAAGCTTACTAAAGAAAAATAGACATATGAATGACTACTGACTGAACAGCATCTGTCTCGCGTGAAAATAAAACAAAATGTTTTTAGTTAAAAGGGCAAATTGTTAATCTTTCTTATAAAAAAAGATGTGCTGTTTGTGTTAAAGAAATAAAATAAAGACATGAAAAATCCGTGAAGGAATCGTTAATGTAATGTTGAATTATTAAGTGTATTGTGAAAGGTCACTATTTTACGCAGAATCCGATTTGAATACCGCTTATTTAAGCAACCAGGGTTTGAGACGAAATGTGAAATAACAATCAATTTTCACTATTCAGCAAACAATTTATTTGTAAACAAAGAAAATAAAAAGAAACTAAGTATGTGAATTGTAATAAACTCATGTCAATGTTAACTTCCCGTTGGAATTAAAAGTGATAACTTTCTTTCCTTCAAGTTTTCTCTTTGAAGAAATGTGAGCTGAATATGTCAGTAAAGAATGAAAATTCATCATGATCCACGAATTCGTTATATATAAGTTTTTACTGTTGATTTACCACTTTACCATCTAAGGGACATAGTGATGAGCGAACTCATTATACAAACGATTTGGTCTGGGCAATGAACTTGTAAACTATATATATATATATATATATATATATATATATATATATATATATATATATATATATATATATCGTACTTACATTGAGAATTCATATATTTTAAAAGTACATATATTGAGGATTCATAAAAAAATACTACATGCTTCTAATAAAAAGTTCTCACGGGACCCCAGTTGATGCTATGTTTCTGCTCACACTATATATCAAATGCTTTAGAAGAAAAAGCAAATTTTGTCTCCTTAAATAATTTATGACGGTCACAGTTAAGGAATGCCCCCCACGCAATGACCCTGTCAATAGAAGACAAAGACGGTAAATTTCAATAACTATTACATCCCCACCACCACCACCACCACAGAATTTGAGGAGATAAGCTTGAGCAACTCCAGTGTGTCACTGGCTTTTATTTCACTTTCTTTATTATCATCCCAAAGTAAATAAATTATTTAAAGATGAGCTTGGGCTATGAATACTTTTGAGTGTAAGTATATTCATGGAGGGGGCGAGAAAGAGCTTAAATCAATCGTAGTTCACCTACTGCATTCTTACTAATATCTCACAATAACTAATCTCTCTCAGTGTAGAAGGGAGCATCTCAAGGAGGCAAGCCCCTGGGCCTCTAAATTTCCAGTTACCCCCATATATATATATATATATATATATATATATATATATATATATATATATATATATATATATATATATATATACTAAAAGAACCTTTTGTTCCCATGAATTCTTGGCATCATTATTCAGTCCTAAAAATTGTTAACCTTTCAGCTAAATTATGCATTCCATCAAGAAAGATTCCGGTTTTGTTTTGATGAATTTTTCAATATACTGAACTTATGGGAACTGCTGACCAGACCCATGTAACATTGAGCGGAACATACGATTATCTCCAGACGACAGATCCGAAAAATATCCCGCAGGTTGTCCAGATTCCAATGATTCGTAATAAAGAATCTCCTTTGGATCATACCAAACTCTATGAAGAATTTTTTTGACCACAATAGATTCTATCTAGTCAAGATTTTCTTCGTTTCTCATAACCAATCCATTTTCAGTGCGAGTGACTTCTTGCACTAATTTTTTTTCTGTGTTTTAGTAAGAGGAAGACAAGTGCTTGAGTGCTGACCGATGTTCGTTTTCGCAAGTTCGTGTAGAGCCCATTTCCTTAGCTGCAATAACGTACTACAGTTTACTATAGAGGAGAATAAATGTTGAAGACGCTTCTAAGATTTCTTTAACATTGTGCAAAAGTTGGTGCTCGGAATTTTTGAATAAACTTTGTGTGTCGTAAGGGACTGACTGCTTGCTATACAGTATTGATAAACAGTAGAGCTCTAAAGTTATTGATTGAGAGTTCGATCCCCATTAGGATTTCTGTGTCTGTGAGAATAGATAATGGTCTGTGTATTCAGTGACACATACTGTCCTGTGTGTAAATTGCTTATTACTCGATACAATTTTCATGTCCATGCATGTGCGTGCGAGCAAACAAACACTCACGAACGTACACACATATATACATACACACACATATAGATATATATGTATATATAGAGAGAGATGTATTCATTTACCTCTACCAACGGAGTTCGGAAAGGTATTTGCGTTCATTCGTACCTGTCTGTCCACACAATATCTCCAAAAGTTCTTCATGAATTTCAATGGGGTGATAAATAATTGGTTTCATTTCGAATCAGATACAGTATTTTATTTTCAGTTGCGAGATATTCTCATTTTTTTTTGTTGCTCATGCTTGTACACACAGTGTCTCCTAAAGTTCACAATAAATTTCAATGATATTTTGTGGAAGGTTAGGCCAATTAAGGACGAATCAATTAAATTTTAGGGCGGGTCTTGGACTTTTTTTTTGATGGAGATATATTTTTCATGTATTAAGACAATAGACTGAAGTATGGAAAGCCGAAACTTAGTGACCTGCCCCCCATCATAGCATCAATATAAACCTCATGATTTGATTATTTAGTCAGTGTATAGTGTTAGCAGAAAAATATGCTCTCTGGGTGAAATCCAGTTATTTTATGCATCCATCATAACACACATGTATAAGTGGAAGTACAGGTTAAAGAAAAGGAATAGTTTTTGCGTGATTTTTTGTCTGCTAATGGCCCACACGAGCGTGTATTTGTGTGTGTCTGTGTTCGTGTGTGCGCGTGCGTATGCACGGACATAGAAATTATATTGAGTTACAAGCCATTTATATCACAGGTATGTGTCTTTTAAGTACTTGGACTATTATCTATTAATACGTTGAAACCTGGAACTTAACCAAGAGACTGACCTGCAAAACTGAGAACCATTCAAAGTACTCATGAGAGAATCATGCTCAATATCACGTGAAGAGACCATAAGACAGCACAGTATATTAGGGGGAAAAAGGAGTCCGAGATATCTTAGAAACAATTAGGAAACTCAAATGTTAATCAGCTGGACATGTTGCAATAATGGCAGACAACCGATGGACATCACAACTTGCGACATGGATCCCCAAAGATCACATGCGAAACCGAGGCCAACAGAATATAAGATGGAGAGACGAAAAAGGCAAGTTCAAAAAGTATTGGTTCTGCGACGGCCATGACAGAGACATGTGGTGAATCCTGGGGAAGGTCTATGTCCAACGACGGACGATAAAAGACTGATGATGATTTATTCTTCTAAAAATTCTCACATTTGCATGGTTTCCCCTATGCAGAAGTTGTGGTAGATGGTCTATACTGTTTTTTCTTCTCCAAATGCTTTACAATATACAATCTTAGTGTAAGTGATATTTACTCACTTTCTCTTATGTTGTCGCTGGGGTAACATGATTTTTTTCGCTAATGTCTGATCCATTGAAATACTGTTCATTGGAATGCTTATTCTCATCCTTAGTGACAGGTGCAGCCAACCGACACAATACGGAAATGTCTGTGCCGCATGGAATCGTAGGAAGGATTTGATGAATCTCTCTATAAATACTAATAAATCGTTTAATAGAAATAGAAAAAAGCTGAACAAATACAAATTCGATTTGTCACGTCATCCATTCATTACGCAACGCAGAGGAGGAAAGGGCGATTATTTAGCGAGATGTTTTAACTGTTATCTGACTCATTTTGCGAGAGTTACATTTCTAAAAAATCAAAGTTCATTTTCCAGTCAGTGTCTTACGCGTCCTTTCACGACAATGTTACTCACTCGATACTTTTATTGTTAAGTTACGCTACGGTCATTAAAGGGAAACATTATTTTTGCATTAGCGTCTTCTATAAAGGCATGAATCTAACTCTCCCCAATTCATTGCCAGTCATTCTGGTCATGGACATTACTGGTTCATTGCAATGGTAGTGGGTATATTGACAATACATTCTACAAAACTACCTAACCTATTCAGGCATTGGTAGCAAAAATGATTATGTCCATTGCCAGCTTGACAGATTGAAGCAAGTGTGGGTATAAAAGAACTACAAATTAAGGATGTGATAAATACAAATGAAGTATCTATCGTTGTATTTGACTCCAAAGCATCCCATTGAGTGACATTCTGTCTCAGCAAAATGACAAAGATGTACCTATACTTACAAGATTCAAAGAGAATTTCGGAGATATGATGTGCCACCCTGTTCAACGGTCAACGTTCGAAACTTGTCTTTGTTAACTTTCAAATTTCGTACTTGCATCTGGGTAAATGTCCACTTAGTACAGTTAAGTACTGGAGCATTTGCCGTAGAGTGATTGTTAGCAAAATAGACTAGCAAGCCAATAGTAACGACTTTTTCTTACCTGTAATTTATTTGAGCAAGTCTCAACACTCAATATGTATGCCGTGAATAGAAAATGAGGAAAAAAGTATTGCACGAGTTTCAAACAGAATAAAGCTATCTAGGATCGGACAGACTTCAAAGCGGGGTCGATACATACGTTTCCCAAGGGCATTAGTGCAAAATGAACATAAGCAGCCTCGGCCAAAATTCAAACCGATTTCTGCTGGTAACTGTTATGCAATCACTGCACGTCCTTCTTCTTGCCTGCACCTCCTTCCAGCCGACAGATATCTTGAATGTAACAATTCTTTCGTCTTCCGGAATTCTGGAAAATAAAACAAACGTATTCTTTTGAAGTCTTAGTGAAAATTCTCGAAAGAACTTGCAACAATTTTGCTTGGTAAAGTGAACTAGCCGTTGACAGTGACTTTCTTCCCTCAAATAAATGAATAACTATTGTACCGTTACTTTCCCACGGCATTTCTGCATGAGAGAAGTTCTTTTTTTTTCCCTCTTCTCTTTCTTCTTTCTCCTTCTTCTTCTCCTAGTCCTTCTTCTTCTCCTTCTCCTTGTCATTTTGATAATAATAATGATGATGATGATAATAATAGCTATCCCTTGGTATTCGTAGGGGTTCGGGGGCACAAATGCTCTAAATCCACGAATACTTTTTGTTGATCTCCCTCCCAACACATTCGGTCGTCCCAAACCATAAATCTTTTACTATAAACCTTTTGATAAACAAACTCTTTACCATCCCCCAAACGGCACAAATGAGCAAATGAATACGGTAAAGCACACAGAAAATGATTTAACGAAAACCACAAATTTATTGAAACTGCAGCTTAGTGAGTCAGGAATTTTCTTTACCGATCGTGTAAAATACACTTCAGCTGCCCGGTTCCTGAGTGTAAACAAGTTTGTGTTTTCAACCACGATTATAACCGGATTATTTTGTCAACATTAATAATTCTAGTTGATAATTTCCTTCGATCTTTATTTCTTATTGATAAAAGAAAGATTATTACGATAAAACTGATAGATTTCAAATTCCGGACGTTTTTGATCGATATACGTCACTTTTTATCAAAAGTCCGTGGTATATGCATTCACAATTTCCTGAACGTTTTACATTTTGTTTACACTTTACAGGGTATTTCTTATTTCGCTTTTTTTTCTCAGTACGTTGTAAACCTCCCCCAAATATTCTCATCAAATTATTCAATACTGAACTTCGAATGGAAAACCAGCGAATTACAAGGGATATCTGTATTATTATTATTATAATTATTATTATTATTATTATCATTATTATTATTATTATCATTATTTGCAAACTCACACCAGTTGCCTGGTGGTAACCGCTTGAGTTTGAGTGACAGCAAGTCTCCTCAAGTCTCCAGCCCTCCTCTCCTAGTACTCATAGGTCGCAGTAATCCTGCGATTTACAGTTTCACACCGGTTGCCCAGTGGCTATCGCTGAAGGCCGAGTGACAATAAGTCTCCTCAGATTTTCAGCTAACATCTCTCTCTTTCGCATATCATGACAGAGCTACAATTCGTTGCAGTACTTATTATTATTATTATTATTTTCATCATCATACTCAGTTTTCACACCATTTATTGGTTTAATTGAGGATCAACTGACAGCATGATAGCTCAAACTGCCATTACTTAGCTTAGCATTCACTCTTATGGTGCATTTTGTCTCAAAGGTCCCGAACGTCTGGTAAAGTATGCATGCATTTTTGGGACCACCTGTGTGTTTGAGAGAGAGATGGGGGAGTGATTGCGTGTGTGGAACAGGATAGAGAGAAGGATAGTGAGATTTAATTATTAAACATCTTAAATCTCCTCCAGCCAGAAATAAAAGGAAACGTCCATGATTGATATGCAGTGTCACTTTCGCATGGATAATGGATTCTCTTTAAAGCTGATAACGTCTAATGTTTATTTCTGTCAAGCGACTTTGCACGATCAATTGTAAGCGCATGTGACAGGTTGATGGGTGGTGAGATGTCACGCATGAATGCACAGAACGCTGCTCAAAGGACGGCAGACAAGATCTACACACACACACATGCGTATATATGTGTGTATATATATATATGTATATATATATGTATGTGTTTGTATATATTTATAAGTATGTGTATAAATATATGGAAATAGAATAAGATATCAGAGAAAATGGGGCTGCTGCAGGAATCGAACCTGCCACCAATAGGGTAACTGCTTCAACGTATCGATGCTCTTACCGTTGAGATGAACAGCTGCTGATAATGCAAAAGCCCAAATAACTGCTTTCAACCCAAACTTTCAACTCGTTTTTTCTCGGTCTATTCACATCTTCCAACACAACAGTTGTGTATTGAGAAATGGATATATGCAATCCGACAGAATGAATTATAAATTGCGTTATATAGAAACTTGTTTGAAATGATCTCTCGTAATTGCATGATTAATGTATCACTAAACCTAGACTACGTAAATAGAATAAACAATTTATGAAAATGGGGCTGCTGCAGGAATCGAAACCGATAGGGTAGCCGCTTCAACGTAACGATGCTTTTACCATTGATTTGAACAGCCACCGGTAATCCATTTCTTGATACATAATACTATGATATATATATATGTATATATATATATATATATATATATATATATATATATATATATATATATATATACGTGTATGTTTGTGTATACATGTTAGTCTCTCTATGTACATATTTATGTGTGTATACATGTGTGTCTGTATATACATGTTAGAATTACCAGGCAGAGCCGGGTTTTATTAGGAATATAAAGAAGAAAAAAACTATAAGTTCATTTGAAATGCGATAAATTCTTGAAGAATCCTGAAACGGGACCTCTGAAAAGAAGGTGCAGCTGGTGCCCCCCACCGTAGCCCGGATGGCTAGGAGGAGCGTAAGAATTTCTTTGATAAGGATGTGTATCGAAACTTTCAAGTCGATGTGATACATCCATCAATAAATTAGGTTGATTATCGTTTACCGGCGATCGATTATACGTTGTATGGCGTGCTAAAAGGATTGTATCAGATGAAAACCCGATGGCTAAAGGTGTTCGACCGTGTGCGTGTGTTGGGGGCGAAAACAGCTCCCCACCGCCTTACAGAATTCGTCTCGGAAACCCTGGTAGCGTGTATGGGGTTGGGCAAAAACAGCTTTGCATTTCTTGATGAAATTATTCTCGGAGGCCCTACCCCAAAGATCCATGCGAACTACTCATGACAAAAATTATAGGATCAGCACACAGTGGAATTTCACCCAAGCTATTTCTATAACAGATGAACAAATCATAGATATGAAAGAAAACAATTTGTGTTTAATGGCTTGATATTCTGGTTTCATGAAATATAACTCAAACAAATCGAATCAAAGTATTTAAATCATTGGCATATTTTCCAGATCAAGTTGAAAAAAATTATGGAATCATTTAACACCGAAGTAAAATTATGGAATCAACAACGAAAAATACAATATTATTAGTACTTTCTTACTTCTTTTTTTTAATGGTTTTTGAGGTGTGTGCTTCATTGATGAAAAAAAAAAATTCTCCATCTAGCTGGTTCCTACTTTTTCGAATAGCGGTTGACAGATCAGCTTTGTTGGACAAAGCCTTGTAATGGTCCTATTCGAGAAAAAAATTCCACTCAAAATTCTATCATATATTTTCAACGGGATCGAGATCCGGAATATTTGCTGGCCATATCATTGAGTTGATATGAAAGAAAGCTTCAACACTCTTCGGTCTCCGGCAAGTCACCGCCAAACTTATTTCCCTATCGATGAAACAAGAAAAGTGTCCAAAATTTCAATGTGCACTTCTTCGTTGAATGTTGCAGTAATGGTTGACCTCTCCCCTGGCCTGGACATGCAACCCTATACCATAAATGAGTGGGGAAATTTGCTTGTTTTCTTCAGGCAGTCATCTTAGTTTCATTGGAATGACACCAGATAAAAGTTGCAGCATCATCGCTTTGAACGATGCAATTTCATGATTCATTACTGCATATCACTTTTATCCAACCACCCACACTCTATCATTGCTTTTGTTCAGCCCATTGCAACTTTGTTTTCTTCTGTTTCATTCATCCGATTTCTTACATTTCTGTCACAAACACCGACCGCTGTTCCTGTCCATCTATTTACCTCTATCATTTTTTTATGTTTTGTTGTGTAATATTTCTTTTCAAGGCATATTGCTCTGAGTTTTCTGTCCTGATACCTCGACGTTTTCTCTGGTCTACCTGTATTTTCCCCTCATAACCGTACTCTGGCACGAAATTTCAGACACAGCTGACTGGGAACTGTCAGCATCGCTTACAACACTCCATGATGGATTTCTTTCTCGGAGGAATCTTATCCTTTCTATTATGTCAATTGAAAGATCCTTCGTGGAAGCCATTTTTCCTTTCAGTCAGCAGAGTCCAACAGTTTGTTGTAGTTTGCTAGAACTTTCTTTTAACGGTAGCACAGTACATCCAAGAAAAGACAAGAGTTAGAGACATCATAGAATCCATTAAAAATCTCAAATGGCGGTGGGCTGGCCATGTTGCAAGAATGGCAGACAATCGATTGACATCACGACTCACAACATGGATCCCCTGAGACCACATGCGCAACCGAGGCCGGCAAAATGTTAGATGGAGAGACGAGCTAGACAAGTTCGGAAAGTACTGGTTCCGTGACGCCCATGATAGGGAAGTGTGGCAAATCCTGGGGAAGGTCTATGTCCAACGACAGACGCTAAAAGACTGATGATGATGATGATGATGATGATGCTGATGATGAATTTGCATATTTGGTCTTGCATTGGTATTTGTTTTAGAAATGCAATTGTCAAGGTGATGCCATCGTCTTTTCATCAGGATCATCTGATTCCATAATTCCAAAATATTTCAATAATTCAAATATTCTAATTCATTTTGTTCAAGTTGTACTTCATGAAGCCAGAATATCAAGCCAATAAACACATCTGTGATTTGTTTATTTGCTGTGAAGTAAAAGAGCTGGGCGAACATCCCCCAAGAATGGTGATTCCATATTTTTGCCTTTACTTTTTCTATTCTTTTGAAACAATTGCGTCCCGCTAGATTATCAATCAGATCTGCGATTAGACCTATTCATTTTTTTAAGTAGCAGATTAGTTTATAAAAATATGTTAAGCGCCATGTAACCCATTTTCAATGATCACACTGGCTTCCCCCAAAAGCGGTCATTGCGTGAGTATTCTGCGATAGTCCATACAGGTGTTTACTTAGCTTAGTCTAGCACAAGGCTGCTATATGGGGCGCTCAATGAGAATCGAACTCACTACACAGAAGAAATAGTCTGTTAGACTCGATCGATTACCATATCTTACTGTGAAGCATTTAGTTATTTACTTGGTTCAACTTAATCTAGCTCAAGGCTAAAGAATACAGTATCCAGTGAGAATTGAACTAAGTAGTGATTGTCTACTAGACGAGCTCCATAACTATTATCCTACTATAAAGAATTTGGAAGGTTATTCACTAGACTTAGTTTTGTCTGGCACAAGGCCTCAAGTGGAGATCAATATCGTTTCACTGAGGCAATCACCTGCTTAACAGCTCGTTCACCAAGTGAGGGAAATTGGGTTTAGGAACTAGGGGTCTGTGAGGCTGCGATTGGGAATGAAGGTGAGTAGACGCTATAATCGAACATTGTGAGGATTCTTTTTGTAATATAGTAAATTTCAAGGCCACTTTGAGCATTTTCTACACTTGGTATGATTATTACATTCAGTTTGTGTCAGTTACTCAGTCAAGTAAAATTAAGCATGACAAATATTTTCTGATAAAATGAAGAAAAATTCAGATTATTCATAAATGTATTGAGAATAATGATTTACCACTTAGCTTAGCCTACTATATTTACAATACATAGATATATATAGTTAATCATAGCTTCTAATTTTGATCGCTAGAAACTTGACAAAGGATAACCAATAAACGTTTGTGACTTACAACTAATACAGAAATTGGACTTAACTTAGAAACTGAAAAATAGGAGAAAGCCCCCCCCTACCCTGCGACCCCTTCCCATTTCTATCACTGATCATCTAGCCAGTGTTTCATTATCAATTCTTCTGTAGCTTCGTTGATAACTTGGAAAATAATCACTGATTAGCGATATCATTGACTGTCATTTTTTTTGTCTAGATTTTCGAGACGAAATGTTATTATTACACCTTGATTCTTTTGAACCAGTCCCCAAGTCTTTGTTGTCTTTTTCACAATCTGTCGGCTGCCATACCTTCTGGCCTATCAGTCGAGAGGCAGGATGGCATCCTAAAGAAGAATTGGTTACGAATTTCCTGGGAAGGACACCAGACGTGACAGGTAGAGGAACGAGAACAACATACCTTTGTTGATCAAATAAAGGATTTGTTTGACATTTCCGAAAGGAAGGAATGTCGTAAACACAAGAGGCACAGTGTTTAGCTAATACAAATACGATATCTATCTATCTATCTATCTATCTATCTATCTATCTATCTATCCGCATCTGTAGATAGATAGATAGATATGTAGGTGTGGTAATGATAGCTCAAATAGACCAAAATTGCTATCAAGACGTGAAACCAGTTCACATTGTTTAATATAGGTGGTTTGATCATTGATACAAATGATATTTCTGAAACTTATGCAGATGCTTTCATTACCATCAACATCAACTTACAAAAAGCGTATGTACTGTGGAATTTATTACCAACCGTCCGAAATAATTCATCAGATTATGTGTCAAGAAAATCAAACAATAGATCAATCAAATAGCCAATTATATTGAAAAGAATTGCCTAAGTAATTAAGTGTCGAGCTTAATTTGTAATTTATAGTCCACGACAAGGACAATTAACCCATATCCAACTTTGGGAAATCTTTCCCTAAATAAAAAAAACAACAATTCCTACAACCAGATTTTTTCTTTTTATTCTTTCTATAAAAGATGGTCAATGTCGTATAACCCATTTTCTATGATTACATTGATTTCTACAAAAAGGTTTACATTGTATGAGTATTCTGTTAGAGACAATGTAGGTGTTTATTTATTTATTTTTTTCCTCAAGTTCGCAAGCTTGGAGCTCTTAATGAAGATCGAACCAATATTTGGCTGAATCTGACACGAAGCCATAATTATGGGATACCCAGTGAAAACTGAACTCGCTACACAATAGCAATGGTCTACTTGACCAGTTCCTTAACCATTAACTTCTGGGCAAGGCGCTCCAGAGATGGTACTGCGAGCTCTCCTGGCGCAATGGCTGTCAAACATGTCACCAGGCATCTTATCTTGTTCTTTAGTTCCGTTAATGACTTGTTCAAAACCACTTCTCAGGTATTCGAGATAATGGAACTCTTCATTGAAGAATTAGAAAATGTTCCTGCGTGGGGATATACGCCAGTGTTTAGAATTGATTTGTGACCCTTACATTTCAAAGATTCTGTAAAACTAACAGTATAAAAAATAGTAAAGAAGGCTTATTTTCATTTACCGACCCTAAAGTAAAAAATCTGCTCGTCACTTCAAGAGATGAGGGAAACACTATTAAATTTATCTCCAAGGAAATAATTCTGGAACAGCCAAAATTTCTATTCTGTGCTTAAAGTCCCAGACTACACAAAACGCGTGCTTTGAACGAATAGACAAGAACAGATAATCCATGTTGACTAAACATTCCTAATCACTCGTTGTGACTTATTGATTTTTAAAATTTTTATATTCGCTTGTGTCTCCTATTGTTGAGAAATATTTCTTCTTTTCCATTTTTAATTGTGACTACTTGTGCAATGAATCAGAATTCCTTGTTTAAATCGGAAATTATAGTATGAATGCTGTCTTATGCCAGTTTATCTATCCATGGTTCCGCTTTGTTCAGTCGTCACATTTTAGTAAATGCTGTCATGGGTTTGATTGCTTTATTCATTCATAATTTAAAATCTCCATCTACTCACTTTCCAGCTACATTTTTCTAATTAATAATTATTTAATATCTAGATTCTCCAGGAAAGGATCTAGAAAGGTATCTAGATCCACCAGAAAATAATTTGAAAAAATATCTTGATTATTCAGAAAATAATCTGAAATAATATATAGATTACCTAGAAAATAATCTAAAAAGTATATGGATTGTCCAGGAAAATAATCGAAGAAAGCATCTAGATTCCCTGGAAAATAATCTGAAAAATATCTAGATGATCTAAAAAGATATTTAGATTCTACAGAAAAGGATCTAGAAAAATATTTAGATCCCCCAGAAAATAAACTGAAAATTATCTAGATTCTTCAGGAAATGATCTTACTAAAATTTCTACATTATCCAGAAAGAAATCCCAGGAAGTATCTAGATCCCCCAGGGAATAATCTGAAAAATATCTAGATCCATCAAAAAGTAATCTGAAAAAATATCTAGATCATCTGTGAAATGATTTGTTAAATATCTAGATTCTACAGGGAATAATCTAACAAATATCTAGATTTTCCAGAAAAAGATCTAGAAAAATTTAAGATTCCCCAGAAAAGGATCTAGAAAAATATCTAGAACGTCCAGAAAAAAATCTGAGAAGTATCTAGATCTTCCAGAAAATAATCTAAAAAAATATCTTGATCCTCCAGAAAATAATCTAGCTAGATTCTCCAGAAAATGATCTGATAAATATCTAGAATTTCCAGCAAATGATCTGAAAAAAAATAATTAGATTATCCAGAAAATAGTAAAAAAAAAGTATCTAGATTCTCTGGAAAATGATCAAAAAAATATTTAGATTTCCCAGAAAATGATTTGAAAAAATATCTAGATTCTTCAGAAGATAATCTAAGAAAGTATTTAGCTTCTCCAGAGAATGATCAGAAAAATATCTATTCTACAGAAAATAATCTAAGAAAGTGACCTGAAAAAAAAGCGGAAAACGTGATGGAAATGTGGTAAAGTTATTGGGAAGCGTTAAGAGAAACTGAACCCGACGTATACCTGATTCAAATGCAGTTGGCACAAAAATACGACCATAATTATTGTTTCAATTGCGGTTCCCTAGCACCAGAATCTGCCGTGTCATTGTATTCGTAATGATTAGAGAAAATTAAAATTCTGAGATATTTGATGAATTTTAACAGTGATATCACGCGTAACATAAACAGCAGGTTTGAAATAAAACTCGTGGGAGGAAATTACGAATGCAAAAAGATCTTTAAATTCTGACTTGAAAGTACGGTGGTTTGTGGCTACTTATGAAGCTTGCATATACCCCAAAGACCCATAAATGACGGAACTACCTAGCTCCATAGTACTTGTATCTCTGATTCATGTGTATTAAAAGTTTTAGTCCTGCACACAATAGGCATAATTGGATGTCTTGGTCGGTCGGGACTTCTGTACGCTTTGACACCCACTCGGCCAACCCGTCAGCTTAAGTCTTCTATTCATGACCCTACTATCCGAATAATTTACCCACTTAACACATATGGAATATGTCTTCTCTCTTTCGGCCTTCTTGTCGAAGCAACCTGTTCCTTTCTTTCGCTTGGCAGGCCCCTCTTAATTGCAGTGTTTATTCCCTTCCCCCTCTCTCTATCTTTCCCTCCTTTCGTCAATTGTTCATTTGCTCGAGTGCGTGACGTAGGACGATACTTAACTAGTCCGTCTCTCAGACTAATTCATCTGTAAGTTCGATCCTCACACTGTACCCCACCACTATGGCCTTGTGCCAGACTAAGGCTAGTGATAGTTATTAACAAGGGCGCTCACCGTGGCACGATATTTATCTAGCCCGTCTCTGAAAGCGATTCGCTTGTGTAGTGAATTCAAACCCTCGCATAGTTACCCCACCTTGCACCAGACTCACATAAGCTTATTAAATAACTACGGTGCATGCCCTAGCGCCACGGTCAGCAAGCTTATCCTGAAGATAGATTAGTTATTGTAGTAGGTTCATTCCTTACTTGGAGCTACACGATTATGGCCTTGCGCCAGACCTGACTGAGATTAGTAAATAGCCACCTGTTTGTTTCATCTAGCCCAGTGGTTCTTACCGTTTTTATCATCCCCTCTTGTAATTGGACCTTGCCAACACGCCCCCTCGCCTATTCAACCAAATGATTAGTTCGATGAAATGGGTACTGCGCGTATGTGAAAAAATCTATGTATTGTGTTTATCCCAATATTTAGCAAACATTTGTTGAGAGAATTCCCTGAATAATCTAAAGAAATTCTTACTTTTTCCCGTTGGTTCATGTCCGTTTTTTAAAATTACTCACATCCCTCCTAGGGCGCATGCACCCCTTGTGAAGAACCTGGCAAATAAATGGAACAACTTGGACCTAAATTTTTCCTTATCGTCTTCTATACGATTCAACTCTGCTTCTGTTTCCCACTCTATCTATTCACTAACTTCATCATCATCATTATCATCATCATCATCATCATCATCATCATCATCATCATCATCATCATCAGTCTTTAAACGTCCGTCGTTGGCCATAGACCTTCCCTAGGATTCGTCACACTTATCTATCATGGGCGTCGTGGAGCCTGTACTTCCTGAATTTGTCTAGCTCGTCTCTCCATCTAATATTCTGTCGGTCTCAGTTCCGCTTGTGGTCTCGGGGAATCCTTGTCGTGAGTCGCGATGTCTATCGGTTGTCCGCTATTCGTGCAACATGAGCCACCCCACTGCCATTTGAGATTTTTAATAGTTTCTGTGATGTCCCTGACTCTTGTCTTTTCTCAGATGTACTGTGCTGTCTTGTGGTCTCTCCATGTGAGGCCCAGCATAATTCTTTCATGTGCACGTCGCATGGTTCTCAATTTGCGGATCTGTCTCTTGGTTAGGTTCCATGTTTCTGCTCCATAAGTGACTATTAGGAGGATGCATTGGTTGTACACCTTTCTTCTTAGGATTAATAGGATCTTCTTATTTTTTCCATTAACTTACCCGTCTTTTATTAGTGATATATAATTTTATTGTCATTACAAGAAGCACTACCAACCATTATTGATTTTTTTAATGAAGCTTTTTTGACCTCCATTCAAGTTGCTTTTCGTCACAATTACTCGGTCCGTCACCCTGGGGTCGTTAGTAAACGACGCAGATCAGAAATAAGGGACTTGCTCTTGATGAGATTCGTACTGGCATCCCTTTTCCCTGTTTACGTACTGCAGCTGTTCCACCACTTGAGGTACGGAAGCCTAAGACACAGAAGATCAAATCTAACCGCATTAACTTATTTTTTTCTTCTACCGTCTAGCGCTATCATATTTAATGCTTTGAGAAAAAAAAGATTCTTTTTGGTTAGATTTAATCTTCTGTGCCATTGGCTCGCATAGCTCAAGCAGCAGCGCCGTCGTCACCCATAAACAGGGAAAATTGATGCGAGCTCGAGTCTCACCGAGAGCTTATCCTTTATTTTCAATCTGCGCTGTTCATCAACTAGTTGACCACACTAATTTGCAACAATTCTCATGTCATTTTGGGAAAACAGAAAGTACAAAGTTCCTCACTGGGTGTCCAAAGCTTGGGACCTTGTGCCAAACTAAGCTGAGTTTAATAAATGCCAGTACTGATTACCATCAGCAGCCTGATTCTTAGCACGAAGCACAATGCAGTGGTCGCTCACAGATTGTGTGATGAATCCTCATTGGGCACCCCATTAAAAATACGTAACAGACCATGCCAATCTTAGTCAGCGCCTATGTATCTATTAATCACTTCTATCTCTATTTTTCTCCATAACCTCTAACTCTCCTCCTTTTTTTAAATCTATCTATCCGTCTTTCTATTATTCCTACTATCAGCAATAATTCTAACCTCTTCAGAGCAATGAGGGTGACAACTGTCATTTCCGACATGTTTATTTCACAGCCTTATTCTTGACTTGCACTTTGACATCCACGTTGCACCGAAACACAAATAAACACAGAAAAGAGTATTTTCACACCATTATTTAGTCACTCAACGTATTCCTAAGTTCACGTTTATCAACATACGTTCATATCAGTTAGTGTGACATTTCTTGGTATAAAGTAATCTCATAATCGTTATAGATTTAGTCTTTTCTCTTACGATGTTTACAAAGCTTTACGATACTAACTCTCTAACTATAACGCAGTAGGTATAATCCCATGAAATTGAAAGTAAGAAAGGGTCTGCTTAGTCTGGCTCGGGGTCACAATGGTTGGGCTCTTAGGGAGGATCGAATTCACTTGTAGTTGGTTACCAGTATATCACACTAACAAATCGTTGTAACAAAACATCGTACGCACACACGGGTGCAAGTCTGTTTGTTGATATGTTTGTACTAGATTTTTGAATCGCTTATTTTTTTTATTATAGATATTTACTGAACTTAGCTCAGTCTAGCCCTACAGCATAAGTATGCTCTCAATGTGGATCGAACTCACGGTCTGGTTGATTAACTTGGTAGTCATTATTCAACGATAGTTGTTCACAAGTTTTTTTTCTGTGTGTCCCAGTGCTATATCCGTGGGGTGGTCAGTGAAGATAGGATTCATTAGTAAAGGGTTACCATATTAGCATGACTTATCGTAAGGCGCTATTCAAACGATCTTTAAAAATGAATGGCCTTTAGAGGAAAGCAGAGAGCAATACTTATGGAATCAGCCTGACTACCGGAAGTGCCGGAAGTACGTCGAATTGGGCGTCAAACTGTCTCGAGGGGCCTCCACTCCCTGGTTTAGAATCAGAGTTGTCCTTCTCCTAGACAGGTTGAGAGTATATATATATATATATATATATATATATATATATAATGGGAGCACTTGCCCTACCACGATAATTAGCAAGCTAGTCTCTAGTCGTTGCTAATGAATATGTGCCTAATTCCTGCGGCCACGTGTAAAACTAAGTTTTAAATACCTTAGGAGAATCTGCCGTATAGCGATAGTTCTGAGTTATATCTTCCAAATCATTGTAATTTGGTTCGATTGCCACAGAATGCTCAATCAATCTGTCCTTGTGCCAAAGCCCGGATGGTCCAGCTAGTATCTATGATTTGTTGACTCTTTGAAAACACAAGAGAATGATACCGAATAATTGAATACCTGTTGTAAAACATCTATTTTTGAAGAGGGACAGAATTATGGAGCACACAGTGAGGAACAAAATCACTCTCAAGTGTTTTGGAGACGAACACATTGACCACTAATCGAATGTGAATCAAATAAACACGTATTGGCAACAAACTCGGGACTGAGATACTTGCGTATTTCACACTGACGTCAATGGTCGATGCTCAAGCCTAGATGAAAATCTAAAAAAATAAATCCTGATTTTCAAGGAAGACAAGTTCTCCCTACTTGGAAGATTAGTGAAGCACAATCTTCCTATCATATATTCCCTTCACTCATTCGTCACCATTCTGGACTAAGCAAATAGTAAATATTTGTAGCCAATTCTTGAAGAAACTAAGGGCTTACTTGGTGGCTAAGACTGTTCTATATTTTCCTCTGGTGGACCGTAGACTTGTGATAAAAGCCAAGATTTTAGGCAAACAGGCTCTCCCCACTCAAAAAATTGACGTTACGTAATTTTCTTTCATGTCTTCTTGTTATGGACCGGCTTTGTAGATATTCAATAAACCCACAGATTACACAAAATGGTGGACTGCCTTTATGTTGCTTAGATTTGTCTGTTTTTACGGATGATCGATGCTGCGTAAAAACCGGAAATTGACCCAAAGGATCTCAGCATATTTTAACAGATCATTGCGTTTTAGGGTAATCCGCATATTTCACGCGTGATCAGCTCTGGTCTTCATGGTTATGTGATACAGCTTTGAAAGGGGTGTGGCAGAACACACAAATCTATGATATAACCTACCATCACAGGATGTGAGTGAAGAGAACGCTCACAAAAAGAGAGGAGAACGTTATTTGCCAATCTGAGAGGATATTTCTTGCATAGAGTCTGTATCTATATTTGGAGAATATATTCTCAGTGGTAACTAAAGAAAATTATTATCATCATTGAAATTAATGTAGAATAGTTTAAAGCAGTGGTTCCCTACCTATTTCTCTCTTATCTTGGGGGGGGGGAGTCGTGGTGCACATTTTGGGAATCATCATCTTGAAGCAGAGGCCGACAAACATCTATCCTTATATTTAGCGGAACATGTAAGTTGTGTATGCTGGAGTCCAGGTCTAATCCAGTGAAATAAATACACACTGTAAAATGAAACTAACTCATAAACAGAAAAGAAAGGCAAATTAATGACAGTGTATAATTGCTTGATATAATCGTGATGAGGTAGAACCCTGGATGGAAGCAGAGGAAGTTTCAAAGAAGTTTTATTGTCGAAAATTGATTTTTTTGCTGAGTAATAATCTTTATATATCTGGAGAAAAATGATAAATCCTTAGTCTTGAAAAATGTCATGCGTTACCGAGAAAAAATGAAGTGCTTATGATCAAAACAGTCAGAAACTGGCAATTGGACGGCTTCGCTAACAACAACCTTGACAGTTCTAAGAATTGAAAAAATTCCGATTCAAGACCAGATTAAAGTGGGTTAACAGCGTTTGTAAGAAATTATATGACTCGAAGAGAGAGTTGTTAGAGAGAGATAGGCAGCATTCGTAATAAATGAAGAAGGTTGGTAACTTAGTAAGTGGGAAGAGGGGGCGGCTAATTAGAAAGAGAAATCGTTGGTAAAGATAAAAAGATAAGATACGATATAGAGAGTGGACAAAGAGAGAAGAGTGTTTTTTTTCTTTATTACGTCACTCTACGTCATATTCCTTTAAAAAAAAACAATTCTGAAGATAAGAAATAGGAAGTATGTGAAAGAAAGAAACGAAGCAGACCGTACAGTGTTTACACTTATATGTAAATATATATGATGTGTTGATCAAAGTGATAATTGGAAGATGAAGAGGAAAGCTTGTGAGAAAGCAGGTGTTACATCTTAATTTTTTTGGTAATATTTTGTGGGCATGTTTCATTGCATTTCGATGGTAGCCTGCCATCTTTTTCAGTGGTCCAGAGAAAATTTTGCTGTTTACATGTTTAAGGTTGAGGACAGAAATGAGGATATTTCTGTGCTGTTTGATTGTTTAGTAAGAGCTGGAGGGGATGTTTATATCTATGTAGGTGAGAATCAAGTTTGGTTTGTAGATGAGAAGGGTCTGTGAGAGGAAGGTTCACCATCAATGGCCATTTCCGGATAAGTTTATTATTTGCTATGGAATTTTGATGTTTTTGAAAAGATACATCTGGTTTTTACATGTGTGTGTCTACATTTGTGTGTATGTGTTTGTGCACCTGAGTATTTTATTTCTGTTTGTGTGTGTGTGTGTCATTGATATCAGATTACATTCATGATAACTAGCCCTTAAAAAATGGGTCTTAGATCAGTGATTCCATTGTTAGTCTTTTCAGTGATAGAAGCGATATAAAGAGTTACGACCTTCATAACAGAGGGTTTACATTTTCCCAATTAAAAAAGAAGGACAGCTCCATTGATGCCTCTGCTTTCGCTGCCGCCTTATCATTATTTTCTGCTCTGTTTAGCAGTGTCTAGTATGGAATTACCAGTTTCAGAAAAAAGACCGATCAAGATTGAGAGGGGGCAGATGATTGAGGGAAGGGGTCGGTGGAGAACCCCATGACTTCTTTTTAAATATCCAGGTGAGACCTTCTCTCAACCTGTGTTTCTGTTGTTCGTTTGTTGTTACCTAGCCCTGAGGGTAATTCCTTCTAAAATAAGATACACACACTTTCTCACCCACCACTCCTTCTCTCTTTCTTTCTCTCTCTCTCTCTCTCTCTCTCTCTCTCTCTCTATATATATATATATATATATATATATATATAGTCAACTGCTGGATAAAGGCTTTCCACATTTCCCTCTATGACGCTAAAGGCTGACATATCTTACTTGAGAACATCCCTATCTCATCCCTTCATCTTGTGTCTTGTCTTTTCCTACTGCATTTACTGTCCCATGGACACAAATCAGTTATCCTTATGCTTCATCTTGTCATCCCTTCTTGTCAGGTGTCCCGCCCATCACTATTTCATTGTAATCTTCACCCCGATCCATGTTGATTTTCTTCTATCTCTTAGAGGTAATCCTTTTCATTCCAAAGCTCTTTGTGCCATTATAAGTTGGTTCTCTGTTCGTTTTGTTGGTTTCCAATCTTGACACTTCAAGTCCGCTTGGCAAGGCTCTCTTCAATATGTTTCTATTCATTCCAAATGATTTCCCTCCAAGCGTTATGCGTCCTTTCATTCCGCTTTATTATATATCCTGGGTAAATTTATTCGTAACCCCCTCCCAGATACCTATCCTCTATTCTTGGAGTCTTTTGGAGGACTTTATCGTTGGACATTACTTCTGGCTTTGTTCTGCTTATCTTTAACTTTACTTTCTTTTACTTTCCCTGTTTAGATCAGTCAACGTGTTCTGTAATTTTTTCAATACTTCTGATGTCATAGATATGTCATCGGCAAATGGTTCAAATTTCCCCCGTCCATGTTTATTTGGTTTTCCGAAGGATGCGTCCAAGGCTTGCTGTGAATAGTTTAGGTGATATTGTATCCCCTAATCTCACTCCTTTTCTTATCTTTATCTAATTTTCATCTTCATGCAACTCAAGCCATTCTAACACCCCCCATATATATATATATATATATATATATATATATATATATTGTGTGTGTATTCGGTATTCACCAGGAAGTAGATGTAAAAATATAAGACCAAAAGCTTGGGCGCCTACCGTAGTCTAATTGTTAACAAGCTTGTCTTGCTGATCAATTCTGCGGTCACGCCAGTTCGGTCCTAAAATATTCGGTTCAAAGCATAGATTTCTTTCTTTACAACTATTATCACTCGTACAACTACACATGATTTTATTCTTACCGCCATTATTATTATTGCGATTAAGAACCGTTTTCACAAGTCATAGTATAATAACCATGATGCAACAATTATCAAAAACTGTCACAATTATAAAAATAACCCCCTCTGTTACTCCTACAAATCACATCGAGGATTTGCTAAATGTTTGCTACTAGACATTGTTTCTCTTATAACCACAAGCTACTATTATATTGGAGCAGTAAATTTCCAATTTGACCACAATGTTTCCTATTAGTTTTACGTTCTATGAAAAAGGAATGATTAAAACTTTGCAGCCATCGCTGTAACTGCTATGTCTACCTATAATCTCTCATTACTTGTTGATGTGACCCTCTCAACTTGACAGGGACAGAAAGGTAAGAGCGTGGGAAACAAGTTGTCGGGTAGCTTAATAGAACACATTCCTTCAGGGTGCTTGGTATTAATGTAAGGTTTGTTTCCGGGCTGTTGGCACTATTATCATGTAACTTGTCCTCCGTGGGCGTTAAAGGAAGGGTGGTCCCTGTCGCTGACGCCACACTGTCTTTACATAGTCCATTTAATGGAAACTGAACAGATTAGGAAAGACATTATTTCAGCATTATGGAATGTTCCATTCTATTAATGTTACTTGGAAGCTTAGACAAGATTTTTCCTGGAGTGTAAATGGCGATGTTGGTTTCAAAATTAGCATTTAAAGCATTTATGAATCTAGGATATATTATGAATTTTTTTCTTTCGACTATTTGCTCAACGAATTTCATATAAACCTGCATTCCAACGCATAGTAAAAAAAAAAGTTTATACGAGGATTAGCCCCAAATAACTGGAGTTATAGACTTGTATCTGATCATAACTTCGGAGAGAATTATTTTCACTCGAACTCTGATATGCATATAAACAATTGTTTTGTTATTTTTTTCAATTCTCTGTCAGCAAACGAAACACGAGTTTTGGGGTAACGCGTTTCATTTTCAAATCTCCTGTCAAAATTTGTTGGTATGAATTTCAAGATAAACCAGTCACCTCAGACAACGATCATCATTGATTGTATGGCAAACTTTTTCAAGATTTTTGTCATTTAAAGTAAAGTTGTGTTTCACCAAAGACTTCTCCCTTAAAAATTCTCGAAGTATAACAATAGTTTCTACAGAAGCCACCACCACCTAAAAACGAAACGTCACGCATTTTTTTTGCTCCTTTTTATCAGCCATCTCGAAAATCGCCAAACGTGCTTGCTACATCAGGAAAAAGGTGCAAGAAACGAATAAGTCAATCCAGAAATACATTATGTAGCAAACTAGGCCAAAAGTGTGTCGACTTGTGACACCAAGCGGCACAATGTGTAACTACATTCAGTTCGCAGGCTATATTCAAAATTCGTACCTTTTTACTCACGCGCCTTGCACCCATACATCTTTTAGTATCAATCTCACCTCAACTATTATAATGAGAAAATTATCCTCACCCTACCCTGGCTTGCATAAAAAATGCTTCATGCTGTTCACTGGAATCCACAGTAAACATGACTTGAAATGCTTCAACAGGTAGCTGGTCATTTTGTATATATATGATTGCTGAAGTTTTTAAGGACAAATTATATTTAAAAAAATGCCTCTTATTGAAAATGAATCATAGCTTTACGTATGACTGAATCCGTTTTCTTGGCCATATATCAAGTTGATTAAAAAAAATAATTTCTGAATGAATGAATTTTAATGAATTGATTACTCAGTGCAACCAAGTTCGTATCTCAGTTACCATTATTCATTTAATCGCTGCCGAAAAATAAAAGCAAAAAAGAAGCCTTAGGTGTAGGGGAGAAAACTCTTGCATTATTTTTTACCCATGCACATATCAAAAAGAGCATCCGAAATATTGTACTCATTTTATTTCTATCATATATATACATATTCAACCTTACACATGCGTGCGCGCGCACACACACACACGTGTATATATATATATATATATATATATATATATATATATATATATATATATATATATATATATATATATTTATATATATATATATAATGTGTGTATATGT